>CAEGAF010133718.1:0-30535 GCA_903067075.1 Micropoecilia bifurca | reverse complement strand
TTTAGCACATTTCAACTGATAATCTACCGTTTGCCAAGTAGAGATTGTTGGTCATCACCTTATTGCTTCTAAATTACTATTTTGCATCCATTAAAATGTAAACCACAGTATTTTTATTTACTACATACATATTGCATATGATATTTTGACCCGTAGGATAATGAATGTGATAGAAAATATAGATTATTTTGCTCAGCACTTAGAAACAGACTGGGTCAACTTTTACCCCAGGTTGCTGCCTCCCATCATGCTCTCCTTCAGGAATCCCAGTAGACTATAATTAGTCATCTGATCTTCCTCCCCCCATGGAGATTACAGGTTTCATATCATTACCTCCTGATGAAAGACGGTTCAGCCATTACTACCCGCTCTCTTGTCAGAATGTTGTTTCTTCTGTTTCCTCTCCATTACTCTCTCCTTCTTTCTCCTCCTCCCTTCCTTCCCCTCTGCATTCATGAAAGGAGTCCAAAAATCAAAGGATTAATTCGGCGTCATTGGTTTGAAGCAATTAACTGCTGCTCCAGCTAATCCCCAGAGTTATGCCTCAAATCCAGAAATTGGCCACTGAGGACGTGCAGCTTTGCCCACATTTCATTGTTTTGTCTGGCGCATGAAGTTGAAAGAGGCGTTATTTACTCGGAGAAAAGGACAAACGTAGTTTTTGAAGCTCTTTAATGAATAAAAGAGATCTAAACTTTGGAGAGTTAAGAAGTTTTGTTTTTGCATTTCAATGCGTCACTGCGATAGATCGTTTTTAGATTGTTAATCCACCACGTTCATAATTGAAGCAAGAACTCATTTATTTGATTTAAAGCAAACCAATTTGCAAAAATCTATTGGCTTTTACAAATGTGGCTTCTGGTTTTTATTGCTGTTCCTCAAGAGAAATCTGGCGGTACGTTTTAATAAGCGCCCCATATCCCTGATTTTCCACACTGTGATTAATTTTGTCACAGCTCATAGAGAAGTTGAATCATTTAGACTGGCATTTAACACTTTAATGAATGTTTTATGCTCTGGGGAAGATTTATTATGACATTCATGTGATAAGTGGAATAAGCTGCTGCTTCAGCCCTTACCAGGACAAATGCTGTAGTTCCTTTGTGTAATAGCCAAAGACCAACACAAGGGGGAGCAATATGATTACATATTAAAGACCATCTCAAGAGGAAGACAGTTGCTTTTGAATTAGTTTATTTTTTTATTTTCTTTTGCAGTTATGCAAGGTGGTAGATAAAATGCCAGACAAAAACTAAAACTAAATTTTACAAACTGTTAAATCATAAATGACCTAAAAACTAACCAGAATCAGTCATTTTTGAAAGTGATCATGGAGAAACAGTTGGCAGGTCAGTTATCTGAATGCGCCTTAGTCTACAGAACCACACAATGTAATACCCATTCATTTATGTCACATTGTATTGCATTACAACCACAAATTGCAATATATTTTATTGGAGCTATATGTGATGGACAAAGCATAAAGCATGACAGGAAGTAACAGAATATATTGTTTTTGAGGCATTTTACTAATAAGCACTTAAAAAAATGTTTGTATGCAACTTTGTACAACCACATTTTGGTGCAATAACAGTTGCAAGTTGTTTTCATAGTGGTATTATCCTATACTGTGTTTATATAGCATGAACTTAATGTCTATGCTATATCTTAATTATTGCAAATTGTATTTACAAAACATTTCAAGTCGACTATGATTGATGACGAGCAATAGAACATTAATTTTCACATCACAGACATTTAATACAATGTAACTCAGTTAAGTTTCAACGTAATTAAAATTTCTTCCATTTTGTTTAAGCACTTCCTAGTATTTTATGTTCCAATTAAATATATTAAAGTTTATTAGAATGCAGCAAAATGCAAAAAGAAAAAGAAATTCCTCAATAGAGGAATCATAACTTTTGCAAGAAGATAAATATTAGATCGTCTTTAAATTAAAAACACCAGAACACACCTCACCTTCATTACAAGCCTCCTGCCGCACATTGTTGTCTTTTCCCTGACTGCTATTGGTCGATCTGGCTTCACTCTGCCCATGTTTGCTTGTGTTTGTAACTAGATAAGTTCTGCATCTCCTCAGATTGATTCCCATGAAATGCACAAGGGGCAAAAGTCCCTGGCAGAACTCATGTGACCTCAGAGAGACTCTGCAAAGAACAGAATGCTGTGGGAAACATTTCTGAAGCGGCAGCTCACAATGCAGCCGTTGCTTTTGGTTTGTGGCGACAGCCACTTAATTAGCAGTTCTATTTTTATTCCCTCATCTCCTTTTTGTGCCACCGAAGGCCCCAGAGCTCGTCAGGGAGTGATTGTGAAGAAGGAGTAGAATGTGCTGCTGATGAGGAACCAAAGGCCGAGCAGTAAAATGTTATCACAAGTGCTTTCTACAACCTGATATTTACTCAGACTCTGAAAGCCCTGATCACATGATTGCTGCCCTTCAATAACTGATTACATTTGCTTCAGCAAGCGCTATTCCTCTACAATTATGAGAGGGCATAAACAACAATATTTAGTTTAAAGTTTGACTTTACATGGTGGATGTGTTTCATGTTTATGCTGTCTGAATGCTGTGCTAAACTTGATTGCGTTAATTTGACTGGACCGAGTCAAATTTCTTGATTTAAGTCAAAACTTGCCTTCCATTTTTATGAGTGTTTTTTCTCTTGTCAGGTGTCTTTTGGTAATTTTTGACTGAACCAAGATTTAATTGAACATAGTTAAACGGAACTGAATAGAAATGAACTGTGCTAATCTGAACAACATTCAACTGACCAATTGCACTGAGTTCAAGTGACCTGATCTGAACTGAATTCAGTTGAAATGAATTCAACTAAATTGGTTTGAATATAATTGAATCAATTTAAATTGCACTGAATTGAACTGAACTGAATTAGCATGACTTGAACTGAATTGAAATAAACTCAGTTGAACTGAAATTTTCTGAATTGTTTGTTTTCAACTAGACTGAATTGATGCTCAGCATCAAACTCCACCATAAAACACTTTTTAAAAAAATTATATCTATGTGTAACTCCTGCATACTATTAAATATCTTTTATAATTAACATATCATTCTAGTAATGCATTATTATTGTGGCTTCAGTGTAGATTAAATAACTAATGGAATTTAACTGAATTAGATAAAAATGAACCAGAATTCACTTGAGATTAACTTGAAAGTGAAATGAATGAATTTCAGTTTAACTCATTTGGAATAATGTTGTGAATGGTTTTTGCATTGACAAAGGATATGCAACTAAAAGTGATAAACAATATCAATATCATTCATCCACAGATAATATCAGATAAAAAATATAACAGAGAGAAACATTATTATCATGGTTATTTGTCGTGTAACCTGGATAACTTTAGAAAGAAAATCAGGAGGCAGACATGTTCAGTAACACCATCTGAAAGCCTTTTTAATGCTTTTCAGAACAAAGGTCAGAGCTTTGAGATACCTTTGAAGAAATGTTATCTTTTGTTCCTTATTGTTTTGTTCTCTTCCAACAGGTTTTACTTGTTGATGCCTTCCTCATTTCCAGTTTGTTATACGCTCAGTTTGGAACAAATGTAGTCAGAGCAGAGCAAACCAAACCAAACCAGTACCACAGCTCACAGTCATCCCAGACGTAGGACGTGGAACAGCAACCACACCTACAGTTCTTAGAAAATATGTGCAGCTAAAGTGTTTCTGCAATAACTTTTCTTATTTGGGTCTTATTTTGTATGACAGTTCCTGTGTGAGTGTTTTACAAGCTGCCCATGAAAACAAAAACAACAGCAAACGTTGCTTTGCTGCTGGTCACTTTTACTTACCTATTAAGAGACAGTTGCTTTCTGGACGTGTGGATCTGATTTTACCCAAAAGCTAACATTGTGACATAATGTCTGTAATGTGGCAGCTTTGCTATTAAGTTTACCTGAAATAGCATGCGCTGTAAACGACCATTGAAGACTGTGAAGAAAGACGTGACGAACAGAACAACGTCTTTGCCAGCAGCAAAATGTTTTGAACCATTCCTCTTGGTCCGCTGAAATGCGAACATCTGGAAGTACGGACTGAACGGCTTCGCTCACTTCCTCTGTTGCCTTTGTTAAAATTATAGGCAGACGACACCGAATGAAGTTAACATTAGCAGCTGCCTTGTTTAACTCAATGTTATGTACAGCGAAGGGAATTTCTGGTAAGTTTCAAAGCATCAAAAAGGCAGATTACATATGTGATGGGGAAACGTTAGCGATCAGGTAAAACTTCAAACTTCAACACAGTCCAAACCTCCAGCAAACAATCGTTTCTCAACAGCTGAGGGTCCAAAACTCTGTGTGAAACAAATGGCATCAGGCGGCTGGTTTTTATCAGGCTAGATGCCCCTGTGATCGGATCTCTTTTAATCTGAAGACAACTGATGAGTGGAAAAGGCAGTAGAAAAATAAGTCTGAAAAACTATTATATTGATGCCTGGCTCTTTGGAAGAGCAAGGTTAAAGAAATAAAGGACCTTTTAAGCATTTTGTCCAAGATCTGTTTTCATATTTGTATCTGAAACAGGCAGTTTCCTAAAAGTATTCTCAAAAATATTAGCAATATCGAAGTGAATGCTACATTTTATTTCCATCCATAGGGAGGGTAACGATAAATTATTCTATTGTTGCATTTTGGACCATATGACTGGATTACATTTTGTATCAGAGCCTCAGGAAAACAATGCTTTAGATGGAAACAATGTAAAACGAGGTCAGCAGCAATGTGTGCTATGTAGCCTGGAGAAAACATTATCATAAGTGGAATGTGCCTTAAAGGATAAATGAAATTACTTAAACAAGGTTAGACCAGATCATATCTGGTGTGCAGGGAGTATTTTAATGCTAAAATAACATTTTTTCTAAAATTCATTCAGTGAATTTGTTATTGTGTGTTACTTCTTCTCATCTTCTTAGAGTCAGGATCTGCTTTAATTCAGTATCTGATCGGATCTCTTGTTATTGTTATTAATGGTTAAATAAAAGAAAACATTCAGAGTGAAATATTTTCTTTTGATGGCATAAATAGGAGAAAAAAGAGCTTTTTCTATGTTCAGCTTGTTGAAGTTATAAAGCCACAAATTACATCACAGTGGTATTTCTATCCAAACTGTTTGCAAAACATGAGCAGTTCAGATCTCCTGAGGTCACTATCAAAGAAACAGGAAGTCTTTTAAAGTCAAAAGCTAAATGTCTTTCAAAATATATAAACTACATTTAGTGCTAAGAAAAACGTTCATTGTGTTCAAATAATCTCCGTATTTTGACGTCTTTAATCCTCCATCAAACTTCAAATTATACTCTTAGTAGCTCCCAATAAACCATCAATTAGAGGACAGCCTTGCTCCCATCCCACCACCACTCCAGTCGTCGTGGCAACGCACCCAAAGGGCAGGACAGATCTTTTCTGGACCTCTGCATAGATTTTTGACAGGCAACCATTTGATGAATGGCCCTGAAAAACGGTGCAGATGGTTTCCTAATTTAAAGGGAGAGTGGCGATGGATGCACAGAGGTTGCTTTCTTCCTGCGTTCGCTCTCAAGAGCTATTGGTCATTTTAATATTTCTCTCACCAAGGTCGGACCGTCCGACGTCTCAAAATAGTTTGGGGTAAAAACAGGAAACCAGTTGTCACATTTTTTTATTCCAAAATGAAATTTACAGGAAGTCCATTATCTTTTTTTAGTGTGACATCTTCATCTAAGCTGCATCTTGTCATGTTATAATGAACTTTTGCACCAGTTGAGTCAAACTGAGCAACACCCAAAAGGAAACTTCATCTATAAACACATATGCTTTCAGACTTCTTTATAATACTAATGTTTGACACAAGGCTGAAAAGTGCAGGTGGAAAATACCAGTAACTGAGGGAGTGAGTAGTAAAACACACATCTGAAACGTTCAGTTGTTCTTATTCATACATCCAACAATCACTTCCTTTAACAGCTTGTTTAAATAAAATTACCCATTGCTTTTTCAAGCTGACCACTAAAAATGCTGCTAAATGTTCAAACCCACATCTTCCTGTTTTCAAATACTAACTTGGGAAGTTTTGTCTTGACTCACCGCGACAAAACATCAGATGCTCTGTAACAGATCTGTCATATTTGTCATATTTCTTAAAATCCAGCGAAAACACCTACATTGGTTACTTTTTAAAAACAGGCCACATTTATGAACTCAGTGTTTGCTTTGAGCTTTGAGAGTGACCTTTAATCCTGCTCTGTGTTGATGTGTGAATATTGCAGAGCATTTGTATCACTTCCTCCTTTCTTCTATTAACTAAATTTATGTCCATCACATTTTGTCTGGGCAAACTTTGCCTCCAGTTAAAAGACTGGATGACTCTTATCACAAAGCCTTTTCCGTCTATCTCTGTCCTGTCGATAAAGTTTGAAAACTCCAAACAAGCAAAGCGCAATTGTTAATATTTCTGTAAAATATTATGAAAGCTGCAACAGAGGGAAGTTAAGTCATCAATTCCTCCCAGTCACTTACTAATTCATTCCTGTTAAAAACTGATAAAGCAGCAGTGTAAATAAAATGCATTAATCATATACTTTAGATTGGTAGAAAGTTGTCAAGTAAAATTTGAATAGTTCTAATTTTTAATGTTTTGCACAAATGCATGTTATTTCTAAACTGTAACGCCTTAAGTCATAATTGTACACAAATATACAAAGTTGGTCTGTGGCATGTCGCTGCTTTTCTTTCCTGTAGACTTTACTTTCTTACAGATCTTGAGGTTTAATGTTGTGTTTGGTGATGAACACATCATTAAACATTTTGAGTCCACTGAAATTCAAAAAGCTCAGTTTTGACCCCATCTGACCAGAATATATGCTCACATTTTATCACTGATTTTCACAAAACTTCCAAAGCAACTTAAAACAAGCTTCAGCATGTCTTTTCTTCAGCAGTGAAGTCTGGTGCAGTGAATGAGCATATCTAAAAGCAATTGTGATTGATATAAAAAAAACTTTACTTGCTATGTCCAGATATATGTTATTTTAGGTCCCTGGTTTATGGTGAGTTTTTGTTGTTATCGCTCTAACAGTGTTCAGTAAAACATTTAGAGGTTTAGAGAAGTCGGTGAAGTCATTGCCGTCAGTAGAATTGTTACATCCTAAAGTTTTTAAACGCTTATTTTATTTTCACCCTTTGTTTCACTCTCTGCAATACTCGGGTAATAAAAACTATTTTATTGCCCTAGTTAATCGTAAACTAGCTGATAATCAGTTTACAAATAGCCAGAATTCTTTCAAACTACCAACAGATTTCAACTGTTTTTTGAACTTCTATGTGTTTTTGCATTTCTCAATTCATTACATTTTCATTTTATGGGTTAATTAGTTGGTTAATGGAGTAATTTGTTTATCTGGTGTAAATTTCATATCAGTGGCCCCAAACTTTAAAATGTTCATTACTTGTTTTACTCATTAGTTTTTCATTAGCTTTATTTCAGACACCGCATGACAAGTGAACACTAGATTATGTTGGAGTTGTGAACCTGTTGAAGTGGTGAACTATGAACATTCATTCATTCATCTGAATTGTTAGAACTAGATCTTGATAAGTGTGAGCTGCAGTATTTTTCTCCAGTTGTCACCTCCTAATGCTGTTGATGTATTAGATTATACAATGTCACTCATGAATTGGTAATTCAAATCACTTTCTGTTGTACAGTCGACTTAGACATTTTTTTGTTTACTATAAAAAGGTTTGTTAAATGTACAACATTTAGAGAATCAACCAGAGATGATAAAACTAAAACGTGTTTTAGTTTTGGGAAGTCGGGATCTAAATAGAAATATTTTAGGGTTTGTATAATTTAGTGGGTAAGTCATGTCCTAAAAATTATGTTTATTCTACCAAGAGTGAAATTTAAATCTATAAAAAAAAATAGTTCCAGCCTTTTTTCCATGCCAGAAAGGAGAAAGTGTGTAACTGGGCGTGAGTGGAGAAGATTTACGTACGGTAAAAAGGAGGGCCCAGATTTGGGAATGAGAGCAACAAGCCAACACACATTTCTAAAATACCACAGAGTCTGAGCTCAGCCTCAGACGAGGGGGGATGGCGGCTCTGCAGAACGCCAGAGGAAAAGCATAACCGGGAAACCATTTCAACTTCTCTCTCAGTTTTAGACTCTCTGCCTCCGGGTGGAAAACCAAGAATAAATAAAGTGAGTGTAAGAATTTAAATAGTAGTAATAATTGGCTGTAAAGAATAGAGTTAAACATTTTACACATGCAAGTAAAATACCAAGTAATTAGACTGGAGGCTAAAAGGCTAAGTGGATTGAATTACAAAATATTTAAGAAGACATTAAAGCTCTGGGTACCAAGTTAATTTCGCTGTTGCTTTCACACATAACTTCTGTGAATTTGAATGTGAATTAATAAACTAGTTTTCAAATAGTGCAGCAGTAACATTAGGTCTTTTTCAGTGAACCCTGTAACTGCCTGAAATGATTTACCTCTGGCGGATTTAGGTTTAAAGTAATTAAAATAATTGTTTTCATCACAGCTGGAGACCAAACCTGAATCTGATACAGAATCTGTGGAGTTAAAGATTCGAGTGACGGGAAGGAGGTTTTACCACACGAGTTACAGCTCATCACCGAAAATAACCTGAGGAAACAAACTTATCAAAAATGCCTTTTAAACTGTTTTCCACTAATTAAGGACATAAATATTTTTGAACATTTCAGTTTTAATCAAATGTAGGTGAAAATTTAGATATTTCCCCCCCAAACTTCACCCTCAAACATTGTTTTATTACCTTCTGAGAGTTTTCTCTTATTTCCTATCAGACAAACCTCTATTGTGGAATTAATGTCAAAAGCTTTTAGTGTTCATTGTTATTGTTTTTCCTGTTTTTCCTGTGCTTTATTTTTTTTATTTCAAACTGATTGATATGCTGAAAACTATTGTGACAAATATGTCAAAAGAAATCTCTTTTAAAGCCTGAAGGCTTTGTTTCCTAAAGTCTGAAGGAAAACTTTACTTAGTTGACCTTCATAAAACCTAAAGCAATGTTGAGTCAAATCCTCTTCAAAACTTTACCAGAATGTCAGACTAAAGACATTAGGAATAAAACCTTTGCACAGTGATGCACATAATTGCTTAGAAATGAAACCATTTTCATAAACAGATTGATTATTTCTGTCCTCTATCCTTGTTTCCATGCTGAGACACTGGATCACACACATCTGTAAAGCCGCCTCCAGGAAAGTCCAATATTTGTTCAGCATCCCTGGCAGCCTGTCAGCAGGTCGACTGAGTTTACATGGCTGCTTCGAGAGTTTGCTCTGTGGGGAAAAGTTGCGCAAGCAAAACCTGAATATTGACGTTATGTAAAAAGAAAAAAAAATGAGACAAGTTGGGATGAAAGCAGCTGGATTAAGACACTTAAAATTGCGAAATATAAAGTCTTGTTTCTCGATGTTTGAGCTGATTCTGCCTCACTGATCTAATAGGACACAATGTTCTCTGTAATCTTTTTCTGTTTCTTAGCCTGTATTTTGATAGATGACGGCGCCTAATGGGAGCCGTGTTTTGACTTCTAGATGTGTTTTAATCAGTTCCCCAATGCTCGATGGCTCAGGCAGCCCTTTGTCCTGCTGATAAATTCTCCAGCAGCTGCTGCAGCTCTTTGCTCTCCCTTATCGCTACTTAAACAGTTAAGGGCACTGACATCGCTCTCACAGTCCCACACTCGAATTTTCTATCCAAATACAGTTGATTTTTTTTTTTCCTTTTTAGAAATTTATCAGCATACAAATGTGTGATTCTTTGAAGTTATGTCATTGTGACAATGTTTTTCTCCCAGAGTTCAGAGTGACTTGTCAGGCTGTCTTCAACACGTACCGAAACAGATTTGTTGCTAAACATCTGATCTGGGTTCAGTTGTAGCTGTTTGACATTTTCTTCTGCTTGAAACAACAGCTTGTCAGCTACACTGTGACCACAGAGATACAACTGACTAACCTTGTTTGACAGCGGAGCGCCATACAGACATGAAACATTTGGATTTCAAATAAGGTGCAATGACCTTGTTAAAATAAAATTAAAATAAAACCAGAAAGCATGCTCTCTTGCTTCACTGTTCTGTTTTCAACATTTCCAGATCTTTGCTTTAATGATCTCTGCTCTGCTTTTCAACATCAAGTCTGACCGTTCCTGTCTGAATTTGCTTTAACATCTGCCTGTGTTAAACTCCTATTTCTTGCATAAACTCATTAATGAAGATCAAAACGTTTCTTCCTGTAAGAAAGTCATTCCTCTCTGCTGTTTCCTCATACATTTCACTAATTGGCTCTAAATGTCTAAATCAGTATGAATGTAATGTGTTGGAGTTTAGACTGAATTAGACTGTAGAGGATTGTATTAGCATTAAAGTGAATTATGCTATTGTTACCATGACAAGAAAATCATTAAATAACCATCTTAGAATGTAATCAGATCATCAGAGCAGGTGAAGCTGTGAAAGAGTCCAGGTTGAATCATTCTCAATCTAATCAGCAAACTAAATACACAGAGAGCTGCTGGAAACCTTTGTCATCTGGTGCTTACTTGTAGTTTTTTGTCTAATGAAAGCGTGAAGCCATTGTTTTTTGTTTTTCTTAAAATAAAATGACCTCACAAATAAAGAAACTGCTACTAAGATTGTTGCAAAGGAAATAAGTGATCCAGATTATCAAGCACTTGTATGTAAAAAGCTTAACAAACATCACAACCATCCATTTCAGAGAAGCACAAACAGACCACCAGTCCAGAGCCGGTTCATCGATGGCAGCAGGTGGGAGCTGATGCATCTACACACATTTTCTACCTACGTATTTAAAGTACCAACTTAAATACTGGCTGATTTAGTATAATACAACTAGACAAAAGTGTAAATAAACTAATGCTTAGATCTCAAGGAGCCACAATCGATTTTCAGATCTAGGGTTTGGATTATTAATGATGCATTTTGGACTGTTGGGGATTTTCTAGTTTCTGGTTTAAAACCTGGAAAACACTTAAATTACCGGGTGCTTTCCAGGATCAACTTTCAGCTCGGTAGAAACTCTAACCATGTTGACATTCAGAATGCCCTTTGACCCTGCCAAAACCAAACAAACCTACCTGACAAAAGTGTGGGACAGCCAGTTAGCTTGTTGGTGGTGTTGGCTGGAAAATTGGACTAAAATTAGTAGAAACAAACCACTTTGTGTTGCCAAGGTAAAACTAATGGTGTGGTTGTAGCTCCTTGCTTAGAACACTGTGTTATGTAAAAAAGTTGGGCTCTGTGTACTAAGGTTTACCCTGGCAGCGCTGACCTATGACTCACTGTTGGAGTGTGTGATATTGCAACAGATTGTGTGCAGGCTGTGACAACAACTTGTCTCAGGTGGTCCTGATGAAATTGCATAAAAACTGAAATTCCAAACAGGAACTACCATACTTGGCTTTTAAATGTGAGTGCCTGCCTGCCTGCCTGCCTGCCTGCCTGCCTGCCTGCCTGCCTGCCTGTCTGCGCTCTGTGATCATGCTGCTGTAGAACGAGCCTCTAATCACTGAGGCCCAAACTCAGCAGACGGCCTGCAAAATGGTTTCAGCTCTGCCTGTGTGTTACATTTTAAAGGAAATACGAATCCCGATTCTGTTTAGAACAACAGTATGAGGTTAGAGACATACTAGGCTCTAACCTAAATTTAACGCTGGTTTATGATGCGAGGCTTAAATCCCTTTGATCTGAGGTAAATCTCTATTAGGTTAGTTTGATGCATTTTTAGGAGCTTCAAAGAAAAGATCAGACATGCTGTGTGGGAGGAATCTAAGGGGATTAATGCTTTCTCTCAGCCTGTGGCAGATCTGCCACATGTACAGGAAGTGAAACCATAGCAATGAAGCCTTGTGCAATGAGTGACGCAAGTCGTCCTGCAGTGTGCATCAGCTTGTGCCTTTTAAATTGCACGTCAAACCAGGACGCCCTAATAAAACCCGCTGACATTGTTTTTGATAGATTGCCTCGTCTCGGTTTACTCCACCTTGCTGACATCAGTTGTTGAATCCTTGAAGCAAATGTGCTCTTCCTTTTTAACATCTGGGCGGTTATGAGAAAAACATTTCTAGGTAGGAAAACATATGGATTTTAAAAGCAGAGTTTCACAAATGTAGAAATAAATTCCAAGGAAGCTAGTTTCAGGTTTTTTGACCAAACATAAAACTACTTGCATAACATTATTTTAAAAATAAACGCTGCCGATTAGCGACTCCTACATATTATTTTATGCTGCATTTGTGTAGGATTTTCACTGTAGATCGGCAATAACAGTTGTTTTTTGTCTCGTTCCACTGCACTTTATTTATTGAGATGGGGTTATTTTGATTATATATTTTCAATTTATTGCATATATATGTATAAGGGATTCATTGGCTTGTTTGTTCCTCTCAGGTCAGAGCAAATTGTATATGGTCTGCATTGCTAAATCTAAATATGATGTGTCATATTTGTGAAGTAAAGTGTAATGTGTAAAGTGTCAAGCAGGCCTTTGGGCTCAAGAAAAATTTTCTTCAACAAAGATGAAAGCAAAAATGACTTCGGACTGAAAAGGTTGCCCATCCCTTGTATAAACTGTACTGGAGAGGCAGGCATGGTGGGACCAACTGGTTTGACAGGAACCATTGACAGTCAACGTTAGTGGCAGTTGATGTGTGGCGGTTGATCAAGTCTGTGGCCATTGACGGTTGTCCTGTTGTCCTGTCATTACAAAGTGTGCAGCTGATTGAATTTTACTTCACAAAACACTGATTTGTAGATTGACTCCTCTGTCTACATCCCTCTGTGAATTAAATGATACCCAGAAAAAGCTCTGCTGCAGAAAACATCAATCATTTCAAGACATGCAAAGTCTTCAAAGGAAAACACTTTCATAATCTGTCTTTCTGCTTATTGTGGGAGTTTTGGTTCAGCCTTGGAGACGACACGTGCGACAATGACCAGGCCTTGTTGCCAACGGCAACGATGCATGGAGATCTGTTCCACTGCTTGAGAAGGCCACCGTCATGGAGGGCAAGGTTGGAGGGAGTGTGTTTACGCTGCTGCATGTGCGTCACTGACAGCATGCAGTCAGGTCCACGGCTTGGACACGGACCCTGTTTTTATGGCTTTCAGAGAATAATCAGATTTGAAATGAATGAAGGATGCATGCTCCAAATTCACGTATTAACACAATTTTAAAGTCATTATTCCATCTTAAAGCGTCAGTATAAGCTGTGTCTTACCCAGGAAATGAAGATGATTCTGTGAATAAACTGGGAATTTATGTTTGTTATAACATTTAGATTTGCAGGCTTGTCTGCTGCTTGTCATCATAATTACAAACAATGGATGAAAGTCTCCCTAGTGCTGAGTTTCTTATTATTCAGCAATCTACATGAATAATTTGATCATCAGAGGTGATTTCAGGCCATCTGTTCTCGTAATACTGTCATTGATGAAACTGGATTCAAGCCTTAATTCCAGCGAAAGGATATCTCAATATTTCAGCACATAATGATATTTTGGACAATCTGTTAATCTCAGCGTTGTGGGAACGGTTTTGAAAAAGCCAGAAAGATACAGATGAGTTTGGTGTGAAATACTTTTAATTGGCCACATGATAGAATACCTTTGGAGTGTATTAGATAGGTGGACTTTAAGGCCTTATGATGTTGGACTTTAAGGCCTAAAGTCCAACATCAGTGTCTGACCTCACAGAAGTGCTTTTGGAAGATAGATCAAATATCGCCATAAACCGTTTGGACAGTTTCCCCAGAGAAATGAAATCAGTTATAGGAGAAAAGGGACCTGTGTCATATAAACCCCATGGAATAAGGATGGGACATTTATTCTATTATATAGAAAAGAACAGATCAATGGTTTATGTGTCCAACAGAGTGGACATTTCTGGTGGTTGTTTTAAGCAAATTGAAAACATGAGTGTAGATTATTTCTCAGCATAATGCTGAACACCTTGTACAAAACGAAACATTGATTACTGATGGCTGTTCTGTGTAATTATTAAATACATGTTGCCTAAACAAAGCAAAATCCAGAAAAACGAGCTAGACGTAGAAACTTTAGCGACGCAATTACAGAAACAGAAACACACCTTCTGGTGCTGGAAGACGGGATTAACAAGCTTCTCTTCCTGATTATTAAGAGGTGGCTGGGTGCAGCTGGGTGCTCTCTGCGCCTACGGGGAAAATGTCTTTCCTGATGTCCTTGGAAGAGACAGACAGATGATGTTTGTGGGTGATTGCATTGGACGGGCAATGACTCACTTTTTTCCTTTCGCAAATCATTTATAATGGCCTAAACAGTAAACTCACATCCCCCTGTTTTCACTTATTTGACTCAATTTCCTTGACAGTGAAGATGTGAACCTCCCTCCTACGAACAGCAAAACCATTCACACTATCTCCTCACATGAGAAACCATCGCATGAGACCTGATGTCCACCGGGGCTTTTTGTTTGTTTTACATGTGACTCTTTTGGTCTTTAACCTGTTTGATCAGCTGCTGAACAACTTGTGAAGTCAATGTCAGCTCATTCAGTCATGAAAGTCAGTCAAGATATTCTCAGCTATTCTCCCTTCTATTTATCTAAACATTCACTTAGCTGAACGTTTAGCCTGTAAAGAGGGAAACTCCCACTGTGAACCTGTGTGTGTATGTACTGAAGTGACAGCTGTTAGTGGAGGTTCAGCAATCCTCTTTATAATCTTGCTGAGTGTGGAAACATGAGACTTGCTGAAAGCTTTATCCAAATCCATACATAAGTAACGCGGTGAGTCCGGCTCTAATTTAAGCACGAGCTTCGACATCCCAGACAAATTTGGTTTCGTTCTGTCTCCATAGTGAAGGTTTGGCTCCATGTGGAGATAAAAACTAACACTTGTGCAGAACTTTGCAAAAAATATATACCTCTGGAAATGTTCGCAATTTTACCAATATAAACATCAGTGCATTTGCAGGAAATTTATATGGTCAATTTGTGATCACATACATTTTCATAAAATCTGAAAAGTAAACTGCTGCATTAGGGTTGTGGTAGATGGGAAACAAAGGAGTCAATTTTCTACAATTTCAGCTGTAGAAATGTGTATGTGTAAATGGTTTAAGTGTGTTAAATCAAATATAGGCAGTACGGTGCATTCTGGACCATTTCTTAGCCACCTACTCAAATCTAGAATAACCAAAACATATAAAAATAATAATAACATAAAAGTTAGGTGTTTGGTGCTGCACAGTGGTGTAGTTGGTAGAGCTGTTGCCTTGCAGCAAGAAGGTTCTGAGTTCGATTCCCAGCCCCGGGTCTTTCTGCATGGAGTTTGCATGTTCTCCCCGTGTATGCGTAGGTCCAGGTACTCTGGCTTCCTCACTGTGGGAGACTGGCAACCTGTTCAGGATGAACCCCGCCTCCTGCCTGAAATGTTGGCTGTAGATTGGTACCATCACCCCTCCCTGCCCCGCCAGGGACAAGCGTGTACAGAAAATGGATGGATGGAAGTTAGATGTTTGATTTCTGCAAGCAGCATTTCACATTTCTCTTTAAAGCATGAAACCATTAACGTCAGGGAAAATCAGTTTCTTTCACATTGATTTACCTTTGCAACAAAGCCTAAATAGAGCATAAAATAAAATTATACTTCTTGTTTGCTGACTTTTTGATCAACAAAGTAATCAGTGGAGTCTGAGAGAGAAGGATGTCTTTCCTCCTTAATGGAGTAACACACACCTACCTGTTTCAGACCAGTAAACCACTCAGTTTCCTGCTTTCAGAAGTGGTCACTCTGAAAGTGGTTTAAGTGCATGTGGGTAAACTGGTGGCTGTAAGGATGAGACTGAATATACACGACTCGTTGTCTCACCTGCCCAGGATGAAGTGTCCACTTTTCCCCATGGCAACCGGCCATCAGGGTTCTGTTTTCTGAAAGCAGAAACTCTTCAAACCGTTGTTTTCTCATCTGGGTCAATCCCAATTATAAAACATAAACACTGATGGAAGATGCCAGAAACAAAGTATGTTGAACCATGTGTGAACAAACTAAAAGAAAACCGGAGGCTGAAACGAGTCTCGTGTTCTGAGATGAACCAGAAATTGAAATTGAAAAAATCGACACATTTTTCAGTTTCGTCTCAGCAGCTGTAGGCCTGATTTTGCCTTTTCTGTGGTTGCGCCTCAAAGACAGGAAGTTGTGAATTTGTCATTGCGCTCTAAGCAGCGGATGCACGGCTACGTCAAAGGCCTCTGCGGTCGTCCTCATCCACCCACAAGAGCAAAACATGGAGGTCATTTTTACAATGAAAGGGCTGAGCTCAGATTTTCTAGGTAGGCCTGTGGTTTACTCTCAAATAGAAGGAGTCGCTGTAAAGCAGGAGGGGAAAAAAATCATAAAAAGATTCTTTGCAGTCAGTATAAAAAACACTAACGGGTCCTGCTGAGCTGCAGCTGAATCAATTGCATCAGTGTTGCATGTGAGAACCTGATCTACTCAGCTCAGACAACAACAGGGACTCCAGAGGCTTTTGTCCGGTTGGTGGGTCAGACCCATGACAAGCTCAGAAACTGACTCCTCTAGACATGGAAAATTAGAAGAAGGCCCTGAGGGGGAAAAATCTCTCTTTTCTCCTGCATCAACAATATTCACAGTGACCTGATCCTGTTGATAAGCAGAGACGGCCTGTAACTTCCCAGGAAACAGTAGACAGTGTTATGCAATGGAGCTTCGCCTCTTTCCTGGTAAAGAAACCCGGAGCTCAACAACAGACATGGACAGAACAGACTGTGACCTCCGATTGAGATTGGTGCTTGAATTATCACAAAGGAAGTGATGGAAAATTTGACCATGAGATTTGTAACAGTGTAATGAATGATGTTTAGTAACTGAAAGGACATGGATCAGCATCTCTGTAAGGGTGACATGAAACTGTTTGTACTTTCAGCTGAAACTGTCTGTACCCGTTTTTGATAACTTACTCTCTCATTGTTTTTATCTAATTTTTTTTTTAACTTCATCTCATCATGTGCTGATTTGAAGGTTTAACCCTGAAAACCTATTTATTATTTCTTTTATCATAAACTGCTACATCTAATGAATGCAGTTCATCTAATGAACTGAATGTAGCATCTGTTGCAACAAAGTGTCTTCTACTGAATTCAAGTGTGGGATGAACCTTTGGAGCAGTTATCACTGCTGCCTTGTCGGAAGAAGGTTGTAGGTTCAAATCCCTGCCTTCATGGATTTTACATGTTCAGCTTTTCTGGGAGACGTTTGTTAAAATTAGGCACAATTATCTCCAGTATTCCAACTTTTAGTTTAATTTTTGAAGGACATGTTTACCAGACTTGTCCAAGCTTTGTATCCTTAGATATTTACACATCTTATTGGTAATGAAACCCATTTAAGCCCTTTTGCATGTGGTGATCTTGGATTTTAGAGGCCTTCCTGCAGACCACAAGGCAGGAGAGACTTTAATCTCGATCTCAGGTTTTGATTTTTAAAAAATTATTCAATCTAGACATTGTGACTGAAGGGAAAACATTTAAAATGTTATGATTTCACTGCATTTTTAGTTTGATTTTTTTTGCATAAAATTCTGTAATTTCAATTGCCAGTATTAGGTTACCTGCCTGGCTTTTTAATCAAAAAAAAAATTCAATACTTGGTGGCCGAGTAGATGCATAACCAATGAGTGTAAAGACTTACTACCTAGACATTAAAATTGATTTGAGCACAGAATTGAGTGTTCTGAAGCAAAGAAAGTCCAAGAACTATGTTAAAGATAAGCAGCAGACACATTTGAAAGAAAAATAGGTGACAAATGCAATGCAAGATTATTTAATATCGAAATTAGATTACAAGGAGAGCGAGCAAAAATGTGAAGACGAGGACATGGACATTAGACTCTGGCAAAATACACAAATAAATAAGTGTAATATTAACTAATGGGTCCCCATTTGTCCCCCTAAACAAATTTACAAATACTGGATCTGCCCAGATTTCATGTTAAATGAGTGAAAGATTCATTGGGGATCTAAACCCTCTGCATAACGAAGTTGTTGTGATCTCTACCACACATGTTGGTAGTGGTACAGACCTGCTGTAAGATGATGGACTTCCATTTAGCCAGCTCAGAGGAGCACTACAACTGAAAATTTATCCCTACACATTAGCTTGTGTATTTACAACATGTCAGACTTCTTGGGCAGAGTTTAATTCAGACACTGATCAGTTGGGGAAAGAGTTCACTGGCAAAAATGTCGTCCCAGGAGCTGTGGGAACAGAGCGGGGAGGACATGTCGCTGAACGGGGACGGGGACCTTTCGTATCCAGAGTCGCTGTAGGTGTCCGCGAGGCAGGCTTCCTTCTCCAGGGTGCCGAGGGCAGGGGAGGAGCTGGCGGGGAAGGGGCCATCCACCTGACCAACGGTGTCACAGGCGAGGATGACCACTTCCTCCGGCTCGTCTTTGACGTTGACCGTCTCCTCCCCGACGACGACGACGACCTCGGCGTCTGCCATGGAGGCCTCGTCGCTCTCATTGCTGCCGCTCTCCAAGTCGCTGCATTGCTCGCTGCTCACCTCCTCCACTGGCTTGGTGTAGATGTGGTCAAAGTGGATCAGTTCATTAAGGGCCTCCAGCTTAACTGATGGGGCCCCCAGAGGCGCAGGTGGGGCGGCAGGTACTGGGTGCTCCCCTCCAACCAGCAGGACCTGCGGCTCCGGGCACTCCTGCTCGCAAGACTTGAGGAACAGCTCTGGGTCAAGGATGTCCAGAATGCCCAGCAGCAGATCAGACTGTTGAAGGGAAGGAGGGAAGGAGATTAGTCTGGTAGCCAATCACCCAGGATTTAAAAACTGTCAAAAGATTCCAAGAAGTCTTGCACATTAAGCAACTGTTTTAGCATGAATCTGACATAATCTCCCAAAGTCTGGAGCAAAAAGCTAGAGAGGTTCCAAGACAACTGTCTCAAAATGTCTAGCCCCAGAAAGGCTAACAGGTCTTTAACTGCCTCTAGGACTAGCCTTTAGCTTTAGCCTCTAGGGCTAAATAGCCAGGATCCCAACTGAAGAGCCAGCTACTGTTAAAAATTTGTAGTGCTTAAAAGATTATGGTTCAAGCACACAGTTCCTGTTTAGGCCACTTCAATTGACTTCTAGGTCATCAGCCTATAAAGTTTGGTTTGTTTGAGCAATGTGAATGCAGACACAAACAGAGTGACCAAAAAAAGAGAAATCTTGTTTGCCTAAAAACTGAAATTTCAGTTCAGTTGAAGTGAACTCTGGCAAGGTTTGAATGCATGCGGACTGGAGACTGTTCCAAAACCAGGAAGTGAACCGCCAAGCAGGGCATTCTGGGTATATACAACCAAAACAAACCCAAGAGTGTAGGACTAGCAGGAGAAATGACTGGGTCTTTTACAAAAGATAAATCCTATAACCACCAAAATATGACACTACATTTGTTTTCATTATGTGAAAACAAATGTAGTGTCCAGGGGAGGAAATGACACCATAGGCAAGGGTGTGGGATGGAGTTTTTAATTGGTTTGATACTTGATAAAACTCCACCTACTGAAGGTGTTGCAACTTTGTTTCCCAGCGAACCAAGTCTACCGGGTCTGAAAACACTCCAAAAATATCACCACCTTCTTAAAGCAAAAATCCTGACCAAGTCTCACCTCATTGTCTGTAGAGTCAAGACAATCTGTATCCATTGAGAAGTCTTCAGATTTAGAGACTGCTGGGCCTGCACCTGCTGCGGAGGCACACATAGCCTGAGTGCTGCGGACTCAGAAGACCCGACTCCCAAACCTGCGTCGTTCCCGGTGGATAACAGAGCCTGAACCTTAGAGAGAGAAAAAATAATCAATTAAGTCTAATAACGGTTACAGTTCGATCCATCTTAAATAATCAGTTCTCCCTCATCATCCCTACCTTTGTTTTTGATTCCAGGGTGTCCAACCCAAGCCTCTGTCTCAATTCTTCATTTTCTGTCAGGAGACCGCTCGTTTTTTCTCTGAGCATTCTGTTTTCGATGTGAAGTTTCTGGTTCTGTGAGAAGAGAGCAGATGGTTGCACATGAAACTTTGAACGGTTTAATAGGGAAGTGAAGCATGAACTTTCCTGGGTGAGAAAGCAGATTACAGAAATGAAACAGAAAAGCTTCCACGCTTCTACATGTTGGGAGAGAGAGGAAAAAAAAGGAATTTCATCCAACAAAAAAAGTGACTGAACTAATAATATTGGGTGTTAAACATGAAAATTACCTCCAGTTCCAATTCTACAACTTGTTGTTCCAGTTCCCCCATTTTGGCCTTTTTCCTGTCTCTTGCTGTCTGAGCTGCCACTCTGTTCTTGAGTTTCCTGAGGAAGGAAAAAGGTCATAAGAGGTGAGAAAAAGAGGAATCAACCGTTTCCATGACGCTGACTGAGTCAGAGTCGGATCTCCGATCATCCTGCTGCCACGCAGGCAAAGAGGAACCAGAGCAGCAGCAGATCCAGGATCAGCTGATTCACCGAGATAACAGTTTTATGAGCGCGAGCAAAGTACGAAACAAGATAACGGTTATCTACGCCAAAAACGCAAATTAAACTCCCCAGTTACACAATAACGAGCAGCATATTTAATTAGCCATTTTGTGTTGAATGGAATTCAGCAAATAGCAAGTAAATCTTAGGGCGTGTCTCCGTTTAAATGCCCGCAACAATGGGCTCATTTAGCCTCAGCTAAAGCGTTCAGACCGAGATACATTTAGAAATGACTTGTTTCATTACGTTAAACTAACCTGCGAAGCGCTTTTTCTTCGGGACTCAAGTGAGTGAGCCGCTGCCTCTTCCGGACCGGCGGCCCCACCGACGTGTTGGAGTCCGAGTCCGACGAGTTCTGGCTGGCCGCTGACGGTAAAACCAGCGATATCTGCCGGCTGTAGGTCGCCTGTGAGCCGCTTGATGAGCCGGACTGCTTCCCGGATATCAGGAGCACTTTGTGGCTTCCAGCTCCTGCTGTTACCACCACCATGTTTAGATTATTTCTTTTGAATGTGTTTTTTAAAAATGAATCACGGGGTTTCCGTCCTGAATTCAGAAGAAACCTTGGTGTTTCCCTGCCGACCGGCTCCCTGACTCTTCACGACTGTTACTGAAGGGGTGCAAGGCCGATCTTTTCTACTATCGTGTAGACACCTCATTGGCTCGCAGAGGTACTGACGTAATCGATTTGTGAGCTATGATTGGTGGAGGAGCTGATGTAAGTTTTCAACTGCCAACTTGTCATCTGGGTTTTTTAATCTTTATTTTTAGTGTAATGCCAATATCACGTCACAAATTTGAGACTTAAAAATAATAACAAGAGTCCCACCGAGTCTTTATTATTGTCTGGTACTCGCAACTGTTTTTTTTTGTTTTGTTTTTTTTGTGAAAACAGGAAGTGTTTCCTTCCAGAAAGAAACATTCACCTACTTTAATCTCACTACTTGATCTTTAGCAAATGTTTCTCATCTGGTACAGAATAACTTCCTCATTCTTTACGTTTTTTAACAAGTCATTCTAACTAACACATCAAGCTGTACAACTCTGTCCTCGCTCTTCCCTGAAATTGCCTTTCCTTCTTCCAGTAAGGTAAAAAAAAAGAAAGAAGTTGTAAATTTATTCCTCATTCCGAAAAATATGACAATATGGGCCGGATAGAAGCATATTTACAACAAATGGACTATAACGTTGAACAGTTACTAAAATTGCATCTTCAGAAAGATGATGGACACACATTAGAGTAATATGAAAGAAAATGCCCAAGATGAGTGCATTTTTGCACAGAAAACACCAACTTACAAGAAATGACAAAAATCATCAGTGTGCAAGTGACAGCAGGAATTTAAACACTTATTGAGTTTATTAGCTACAAAGATGGTGAAAGTGTGACGAGGACGAAGGATCAGCTATAATGCTCCTTTGTGCACCAAAGACGCAGCAGTATGAAGCGCTCCAGTTCTGCCACAGCTTCATAAATGGGGTGGGAGACATATTTACCCAAGAGAGACATAATTTGACCTGGAGTTCTTCTGTCTCCCAGCACCCATTCTGGGCCGAGGGGTCATAGGACGGAGCTGATTTTCCTAATGGGCTTATCTAATTGGTTTCTCTCAGCTGTAGAAAAGCTGCTTCTCCTACAAACTACACTATAAAAGATGGCTGATGCCATCACAGAGTCTTCATGATCACCCCTGCTCTCCCTAGAGGTACAAACCTAAAGTTTTCAAGTTTGGCTTGGTGATTTTGGATGTTATTCACTTGTCCAAAGTTTCTGCTACAAAGATCAAGCTTTTCCTTAAGCAGTTAGAAAATGAAGTGGTAGCCATTACCTTTACCATATTTTGCAACAGTAAGACTTGTTCTGTAAAAAATCTTTCTGCTTTACCAATCCTACAATTTAAGAAAAACTTAAATTGTAGTGATGTTCTAATATTTTTATAGAACATCACTTGAAATTAAAATGAGATGATTAAATACTGTCAGAATAGCAGGTTTCTTGGCTCTTTTTTTGCATGTTGATGATTAAATATAATGAAATTTATGATCTAATTTGTGTTTATTTCCTTGTTTGTGTCAAAGGTTATCAAAGTCTTGTATAAATTTCATATCATCATGAATATTTGAATCTATTTAGAGCAAGAAACTTATTGACATATTTAATACTTAACAAAGTATATGTCAGTCTGTAAATATATAATAAAGCATATTTTTTTAATATGTACTTAAATATTTGCGAAAATAGATTACAGTTTATCACAGCAAGAGGAAGTTTTCAATAAATGTAATGTCTTCATTTAAAGTAGCTTTTATGTACTTGACATAAAAAAAAGCTGCATGGCTTCTGTTTGCTATTTTGAAAAAAACAATACCTACCACATGACAGATCGGAGAAAAACCACCGGATGTGGTGCTAGCAGTAACTGATATCAAGAGAATAGTTCAGCTACTCATTTTACTTCACATACTGAATAGTAAGTCTGTAGTAAAAGATATGAGTTGATAAAACAGTGCAGAATGGACATTTACAACCTTTCATCTTGTGTTTCGCATTGTTTTAACAGACAGACGTGCCACCAGTGAAGATAACTGTTGCCTCCTAAAGCTCCAGCCTGTGATGGAAACAGCAAGTAGACAGACACACTCTTCCTGAACCAATATGGGGTTTAACATGTTTGCAGCACTTGGGCACAGTTACTGCTTGTAGCGTACAAACCGTTGCTCCCTCACCCAGTCACTTCAGCAGCAGCTAGAGCAAACAGCTGCCTGTTTGCAGAGCCTTCCTGGCACTACAGAATCAACATAGGAGAAAGTGACACCATTGGTCTGTGTGGGAATGTTTAATGCAGCAGCAGGAGGAGTACAGGATCTGAACACAGGATGTGCTTCATTTGATATGGAATGAGTCAGAGTAAATAGGGAAAACGCAAAAACCTTTTTAAACATTTGTTTATGCATGGAAAGTAAAATAATTATTATATAATTAATGTTGTTTTAACCCTCTAGAGATTAAAATGAAACAAAATGCTATTTCTGACTTTGACAGTCAGTTGGGAATGTCCCATCACGGCTGAGATAAGTGCCATAGTTTGCTTTCAGGGAAGTTACAAACTATATTTATGTTGCACTCGAGTTACGTTCGACCCACAGTGGGATGGATGTGTGACAACAAGAAAAATAACATTTCTGCTGAGGGATTTTTTTCACATCTCTCTCTTCATAATCTGACATGATAAAAAGCGAAAACACTGCATCAAAATGTGAAGGATGTGATCAGTTGAACACTGTGTAAAATGATCTTCTGTGCATTTGAAATGCAAATTGTGTCCAAGCTGTTTCTCAACACTCACTAGCAGGGAGGCCCCATGAGCTGACAGTGTTGCACCATGTTTTAGCCTACAGAGCACAGAGTTGTAAGTCCTTAATGAAAATCCTCTTACAACACGATTTGCTTACATGGGTGTAACAACACAATGCAAGTACAAACAATTACTGCTCACTGAATACATCTCAGAGCGAGGAGATTAAAGTGCTCTTTTGATGTGAAGGTCTTTGCTGTCCTGAGAAGTTTCTGCTTCTAAAGTTTACTTTGGGAGAACTTAGAAATCGTCTGAAGCGAGAAGTTTCTCTGGAAAAGGCAATGAACCTGGTCAAACCTTTTTTCTCTAATGCAACAGATCCAAATGAATGTCTCTTAAGGAGGCATTCAGCAGTGTACTGATGTACTAGTTTATGTGTCTCAAAGGTCAGAGGTCAGAATTGGGGATTGTGTTATTTTGAGTGTTCTGGTGGCAAATCACAAAAGTAGGACTTGCTGTTTGTTTCCATTCTTTCTACTATTACCAATGAAGGCTGATAATGTTTTTCAGACAACAACATGTACCCTGCTGATGTATTCAGATATAAATCCTCAAATGTGCTCATTTATTTTAGCCCAGATGCCTTAGAGAGACACTGTGCACTACTACACCTCTTGTCTGCCAGACTGCTCAGGCTATATTTAAAAACTCACACATGAATGCAAAGAGAAACAGATTCATAAACACAGGTGTGGGGGTCCTTCCTGGAGCTCAGTGTTGCTCTCTGTGATTAAGGTGGGTGGAGCCCCCAAATAAAGCCCACCAAAAGCTCCTCAGGTTACATAAAGGGCTTTTTTTTCTTCAGATGTGGACTGCATGTTGTAACAGATTATAGTCTTAAAGACTAAAACCAAAAAGCTGACTTTGGTTCACTTTTTTCAAAGAACACGTAGCATCGTTGTCTCTCAAGAACTTTCTTTGAGTTCAGATTTTCCTCCTTGGATATAAAATGCAGATAATGTTGGAGAAATTAGCTGATTAATTGCGCTTCTGACACTTTCCGTCTATCTTTAAAGTCTGATCATTCCCAAATGATCAGACAAATGACCGCCCAAAGTGGCTATTACCACTGGTTTCGCAACTTCCTGAAGTTGCAACATCAAGTTTTGCATAAGTTTTCAGGGACCTACTGAAAAAAGCTCCAACAGGGTGTGATGTCTGAGACCTAGCCTTCTAGGCAAATCGAAGGCAGAAGCAGGTAAAGAAAACTGAAAGGTGGACCGACAGTGCTGGGACAAAAACATTTCACCTTTTGTATTTGACATCAGACAAAGATAACCAGAGTGAATACCAAAAACAGTTGAAATGATGATTAAGAGGGAAATAATGATCCAAGTAAGCCTGGTCTTACGTGAAAAAGTAAATTTCCTTCTTGTTAAATCATGAATTAACAGTGAATTATAACATTTTTGTGGAAGATTCTCCCCAATAGTGACATCCACACACAGGCCGCATTAACACACCTGCAAAAGAACCTGCCAGACAACAGGAGGTGGCTCTAAATACCCAAACAGCAATAGATTATGTGTTGACTGAATGAACTTCATAAACATATTAGAAACAAAGTAGTCCACATCTATCTGTCTGCAAAGGATGACAAAGCAATTTCTGAGTCTTTATGTCTCAGGACTTAAATCACCTTCTGGTAGGACGACGATTCTGCAGTCATTAACTCAAGTACACATGAGTTATAGTGGATCCCTGTTGTTAGGAATTAATGGCTTAAACCCACAAATATTTGAGAAACCCTTTTAAAATTCCCATAGCTGCCCATTTTAACAGTTCAAACACAAAACATGTCTTGATAACCTTTAATACACACAAGTGAAAACCGTCCTGGCACTTCCATAAGCTAACATCCTCTGTCTTCCTTATTCCTGCCATTGGGATTTCAGCCATTCAGTGTCAAGAAAAAATAATGGCTCTCCCGGATTATCTGCTTTTGCAAATGCTAGAATATAAAAGCACTGTGTTTCTGTATTTCAACTTTCCAAGCTGCATTTCATTATTTTCTGTAAATAATTTGTGGTTAGTGTTCCACAGAAAAACATTGTGAATATATAAATCAAATAATAACGCACTGTGAACAGACATGGATCCACTGTATAAAGCTGGATAATTAATTAAAGCACGTCAAAATGTCCACATCTCTTAATAGTAAAAAAGAATAAAGATTTTAGAGTTACGTCCGACCGAGATGCAGTGGTGTTACACAAAACAACTCATAAAACCCTCCATTGTGGCTGAAATGAAAGAATTCACAACAGAGGAGTGAGAAAACGTAGTGAGATGTAAACGTTGTTGCTTATCTTCTTTAAATATTCATGTTTTGTCGTATCAGTCGGCGTTTTTGTGGTAAAGCCATGGTGTATACAGTGAAGGTAAGACATGCAGAGTAAATAGTAACACCCGTGTGCTCGTCAGGGTTGGCGCTCCAGTAAACAGTGTTGTTATGGGGAAAATCCTGGGTGAACAAAAGGGGTGAGCAGGGTCACACCCTGGGACAGCAGCCAGCTGCAGAAGGCTGTTTGTGGTTGTGTTTACCTTCTTCCCATCACATTAAAAGCCCTTTTCTCTCTTTTGCTGCTGCTACTCCTGTATTCATGCTGCTTTATTTGTCATTCCCTCTTTGCCAGACCTATGCCGTTGCATTCTTACTAAATCTTTAGCTCCGTTGCCACTTTGAGCTGTTTGATGCGTCTGCCAGCAGCTGGCTCCGTATCTGAGCATGTCTGGAAGCAAACGCAGAGATAACATGAGTGCAGCTTTGCATGCACAAGAGAAGAGAAGAAAAAGATAGAAAATATGTCAAAGATCACTCTTTCTTTGCTACATCACTAAAAAGAAGGAAAGAATGCATCGACTAAATCTTCTAAAACAAAATCTGTAATGTGATGTTTCTATGTAATTATCTTAAGAGTCTCTGCAGACGTGTTTGTCCACTCAGATGAGCCATTCTTTGTAGGAACCAAGCTGACACCGCAGTCTTTTTGTCCTGCTGTCACCACATTGCCAGACGAACAATAATCTTGTTTACCACTGTGCTGCACAGCTGGGAACTTATCAAACAGTAGAGTGTAAAATGATCTCAGTGAGACAGAGCTTTTCACACACGCCAGCAAGGTTATTACTGCATACCTGCCTTTTTTATTGCAGCTTTACTTTGCTGTGTAATCTAAAATAAGTTCTGCCATGTTAAACTGAAATCATGAAATATGTAGCACATCATCTCATGTGTGCATTTAAGAGCGAGGAGGAAGACTGCGTCTTTGCTGAGACAGATCCGACTCCCTTCAAAATGATGCAACTTCGATCTGTTGCAACACAGATGCAACAAGGCAACTGTCCAGCCTGCGAAGTGATGAAACCTGCATTAATCTTACTATCTCACTATAAACGTCTTTTTCTGTCATGACTTCCGTTTTTTTCTAGCGGCGTTCAGCTCAGAGAAGCCTGGTTTACAAACAGACCATGCAATAAGAATGCAAAAAAGCATGACAATACTTTTTACTCGATTTACTCCATAAAGTCCTGCTTGGTTGGCGTCTGACCTTATAGAAGTCATGGGTGATACCGCCACCTGCTGTCTATAACCACACATTACATCCCCTCTGGAGCGATATAGTTTCAAACTAGAGCAAAATGTTTCGCCATGTATGTTTAACAAACTTTGCTAAAGACCCTGTAGATTTTTCCCCCTTTTTTGATTTTTATTTTTATGCTCTTTATCCATGTTAATCCAAATGGCAAAAATATGATCAAGTTGTCTATTTTGATTCATTTAAACTTATCTTCTTTTCATGCTTTTCTCATAGTAAAAAAACAACATTATGGTTGTGCTGTGGTGGTGCAGGGGTTCAGCACAACCCACATATGGAGGCCTTAGTCCTCGATGTGGCCCCGTTGCAGGCTTGATTCCCGACCTGGTGACCTTTGCTGGATGTCTTCCTCTTCTCTCATTACCCACTTTTCTGTCAATTCACTATCAAATAAAGGCCACTAGAGCCAATAAAACCTTAAAAAAGTTATTAATCCTAATAATTATTACCTATTTAGTTGTACAGATTTTTATTATTATAGTCATCTAAAAATGTTTTAGTTATGTTGAAGTTTGAATCAATATTAACTAACATAATAAGAGTGATACTTCAGTTTCAGATTTCCTCCTGACATTTTACTCTATTTTGAGTTTCTCACCTTTACCATTGGATAAACATTTTATTTTGCTGTGCTCCCAAATGATTTTTTTCCCTTTTTTATTTAGAAAACAATGCCAACAATTTTGGGGTGTGTGTGTGTGTGTGTGTGTGTGTGTGTGTGTGTGTGTGTGTGTGTGTGTGTGTGTGTGTGTGTGTGTGTGTGTTTCTGTTCATCATCTAAATATCATTAAAGTATTTTTATGAACTACATCTGAATTCTGTCCAAGGTTTTAACAAAACATTTCAAACAAAAACATCCAGAGAACACGAGTTTGTTGATCTGTCATACTTAAGTGGGAAGAGTGACATACTGTGTTTACTTTGTATTGCATTAATACCAAAATATTCTGTATCACACACCTCTAGTATAAGGTATGTCTAATGACAAATTTGTTGCCTTTACACATACTGTTTGACGTTTTCTCCCATCAGAGAAAACAGAGAAAACTTTTCTTAAAGTTTTTTAAGAAAAAATAACTCTAAATAATTTTTCTCTTTGCATGAGAAATGGTAAATCTGGAATAATCTGTGTGTCCTTTAGGGGTTATGAATCAATTTGAGCATCGCTCCAAGCCGGTGTTTAAGTGTTTAAGTCTGGTTTCTAAGCTCAAGTCTGAACATTTAGTGATTCCTTGTGTCTGTGTCTGCAAGTGTGTGTTTATGAATGTACAAACTGTATACACAACATCAGCAGACATCAAAAAGTGAGTCCCACGGAGATGAAGGCGGCTCAAACAGGAGGACGATCTGTCTCCAGACATGGTCAACCACATTTCTCTCTCCCTGACCAAATTCTCCCATCACTCCTCTCTCCGTCTTTTCATTCTGACTGCGACCCGACAGTGTGGTGGCACATGGAGCAGATTGCTGTATTGCATGTCAGCGTGTCCTCTCACGCAAGGTCAGTATGAGTGATGTGCAGAGTGGCTTTTCATTTGAGGATTTGGATGTTTAGGATTTGGCTCTGTGACGCATCGTTTTCCTTCACCGGAGAGACGATCTGACCAGGCAGTGGCAGACAACAGGACACGGCAGCTAAAGAGCTGGCAATTTAGACCACAAAATGTCCTCATTTTTCACAGTTTGATCATTTTTCATATGAAGAGAGGAACTGCATCTTTCATTACTGCAAAACATGTCAACATGTGTTAAATCTATACTTTTGTTTGGCTCAGAAAACTAAACAAAATAAATCTTGAGCCACATTTATTTGTGTTGCGTTTTCATCCAACAAATTAATTTTGTTCCTTTGTCCCCAGCAAAAAATGAAACTTTTAAGTGAAGAAAAACTATTATGTAAATCTTATTTAGATTTCATGTAGGTGTGTAATTTCAGGTAATGTTATTGGTCACCGTATTTTCTGCACTATAAGGCGCATCGGATTATAAGGCGCATCTTCAATGAATGGCCCATTTTAAAACTTTTTTTCATATATAAAGCGCACCGCATTATAAGGCGCATAGAAGACGGTTGTCTGTGAAAATAATTTTAGAGGGAAAATGTTTTTCAGCAGTGATAAGTTAGATGTGACACTAAAAGAGCAATACTAATAATATAATTAATGTAATTAAATACCACTAATAGTTTTTAGGTCTATTCTTATCATTGGAATATTATTATTTTGTTTTACATCATTCTCTACAAACTTCATCCCATAGAAGAAAATGTGTTTATCCATTATTACATATTTACTTTACTTTTGGGTGACTGTGGCTCTGTGGATAGAGTAGTTGTCTTGTGATCAGAAGGTTGCAGGTTCAATTCCAGCTTTATCCTGCCACATGTCAATGTGCCCCTGGGCAAGGCACCAAACCCAAAACTGCCAACCAAGCTGCATATCACTGTATAAATGTGTGAGCAATTGTGAGTGCAAATGGGTGAATGTGGCTCTAGTGTAAAGCCCTTTGAGTGGTCAAAAATGATTAGATAAAGTGCTATATAAGTTCAGTCCATTTACTATTTATTGTAGAACATCACAGCAGAAGTAAAATGGTTGCTCAATGGTTGTTGACGCATACAAAAATGTCTGTATTAGTATAAAAAACAACTGTTCTCAAAAGTTCTCGTAATGTTTGCAGCTCTGAATGAGTTTTATTTTTCCTGGAATGAGGGAAATGAAACTTGTTTTTGAATTGAGAAGGTTGAAGTTCCTTCTCATTTACTTCTAATCAGACAAAACTCTGAAATGTATTTTCTACATTATATTCCGTTTACTCCAACTGGATCTTTCTGCATTTTAGAAAGAGTGTGCAGATTCCTTCCATCCATCCCATCAGAGAACATGTTCGCACCTGTGTGTGTGTGTGTGTGTGTGTGTGTGTGTGTGTGTGTGTGTGTGTGTGTGTGTGTGTGTGTGTGTGTGTGTG
>CAEGAF010133708.1:0-33308 GCA_903067075.1 Micropoecilia bifurca | reverse complement strand
ACTCTAAAAGTTGAGATCAGCAGCTCAGATGGCCACTCTGAACCCAATGCTCTCCAGGAACCAGCAGAGAACCATCTGCTCTCAGCTGGGACATGTCAAACTGAAGCTGCTCTACAAGGCCTCTGTCCACGGCTTTACTGGTGCTGCCTTCCACCAGAGATGTGACAACCGGGCGCCCACTGTGTCTGTGGGCTACAACACCTCTGGTTATGTGTTTGGAGGCTACGCCAGCCAACCATTCAGTCAGTCTGGACAGTGGGTGAATGATAACCAGGCTTTTCTTTTTAGTTTTACTGGTGGAAAACTTCAGAAATACCCTTGTACTAATGCTGCTCATGCACTCTTAATGGATGGGAACAATGGTCCTTATTTTGGAAATGCACTTGCTCTTGTCTACGGAAACCAACAAGTGACACACAGCGCTCCAGGGAATTATTACAACTTTAAAGCTGAAGAAATGCATGGAAATGACCTGAAGCTGTCTGAATGTGAAGTTTACCAGGTGGAGGGTGAGTCCTTAGTGAAAGAATTACATTTCACTGTTAAAAATTTAAAAACAGAAAATCTCATACATTATGTGTTCAGTCTACTGCCTGCTGCACATTACTCAACATTTCAAACATGTTAAATATGCTGTTAAACTAAATGTAAAATTTTAATTTACATAATATCTACACACTCTTTTTGACAAGTAATGTTTGCAAAGCAAAAACTGAGGAAATTAAAATTAAATTAAGTTGCTCTTTACCAAAATCCACTGAACTTGAGAAGCCATGGAGGACAGTCGTCTGGGAATCTGAGTAAGTGTTAAAGTATTTACTACCTTTCAGCTTTTTCAACATTTTGTCAAACATAAATTAGAGAAGATTAGAGGTCAAACAGATAATATACGTGGAAGTTTTATCATATTGCTTAAAATGATTATTCAGCAGGTTTACTGTTGGCAGTTTCTCAGTAACTTTATGTTTCTCTGCAGGAAGAAGGCTGAGCTGATGGAGAGCATCAGAACCTACAAACCCACGCTCAGTTCTGTGTCCCAGGCTCGGGTTTTGCTCATCGGACAGGTTGGAGCTGGAAAGTCCAGCTTCTTCAACTCCATCAACTCTGTGTTCAGAGGCCATGTCACCAGCCAGGCCATCGCTGGAAGCTCTTCCACCAGCCTCACCACTCAGGTCTGACTCTGCTTCTCAGCTACATAGTTTCCTGTGTCTCAGGGAGAAAGATCTCTACAATATTATATTTTTAAAAATGCTTTCTAGTTTCGAACCTACTCTGTGAAAGCTGGACGAGAAGGCAAACCTCTGCCAATCATCCTGTGTGACACCATGGGCCTGGAGGACAGCAAAGGGGCGGGACTTGATGTTGATGACATCAGCAGCATCCTTAAGGGACATATGCCGAATTGTTACCAGGTAGGATGTTTGATAACAGTTTGTGAAGCATAACTTGTGTGTTACATGAAGTAAATGTAACATATTCTTCATTTATGTCGACAGTTCAACCCTGCTGCTCCTCTTCATGCTGAGACTCACGGCTATCAAAAGTCTCCAGGTGTCAAAGACAAGATCCACTGTGTGGCTTATGTTATTGATGCCAGCAAGGTCTCCATTATGCCCCCAAAGCTGGAGGAGAAGATGGAAGTTATCCGCAGAAAGGTTAACCTGCTGGGTCAGTAGAACCTGTCAATTAATTAATGAATTTGAAAAAGGTTTAAGCTCCAGTTGTTTACAGCATGTTGGAAATGTTTGCAGGGATTCCTCAGCTGGTTCTGCTCACTAAGGTAGATGAAGCTTGTCCTTTGGTGAAAGAAGATCTGAGAAACATCTATAAGAGCGAATACATCAAGGACTTGGTGAGGATTCTTTAAATTAAACTAATCTCAGTGTTCATGTTGGTCAAACTGTTCTGAACCGCTGTCTGGTCCAGATGCAGGAGGTCAGCGTCAGGGTCGGCGTCCCGCTGTCCTGCGTTGTTCCAGTCAAGAACTACAGCGGGGAGCTGGAGCTGGACTTGAGCTGCGACATCCTGCTGCTCAGCGCCGTCATCCAGATGCTCCGGTTCGTCGATAACTACTTTGATGACCTCAGCGACCGACTGAGCAGCGCCAAATGCAGCGATTAAGAATCTGTATTCACAAAACCTGACAGCTCAGGCTTATCCACATGTCCAGGTGTGTCAGTATTTATGCATTGATCCAGAACAACTGTAGAGTTTTACATATTCAATGCAGCAAAATATATTTACTTTATAGAGATTGGCTGAAACAACTACTGTATTTTCCGCACTATAAGATGCACCTAAAAACCTTCAATTTCTTCAAAAGCTGACAGTGCGCCTTATAATCCGGAGCGCCTTATGGACCAATATTGAGCCACAACAGGTCTAGCAACTATGGTAAGCAGCCACCGACTTCATTTTTACCCGTAGAAGAAGAAGCGCGCTGTGCATGCTGGGATAGTTGTCAGAACGCTGGTTTGTTAATAAAGTTTGACTGACCTATCTACCTACCGACCGTCTAGAATCAGGTCGTCTGCAGGTCATTTAGCACCAGGTTCTCCACCAACATGCGGTGCGCGAATGGAGAAGGGTGACTATTGTCCGGCCGCTCCGGCCCAGTCAGTCTCCTCGCTGACCGGAGTCAGATTGTTTTGTTGACATTCTTTATGTCAACAAAGTAGCTTTAGACATTCATCCGGGGTGATTCGACTAGAGTTACCAAGGGACCAGCAGCACCTATACATTTAAAGCCGTGGGAGGGGGAAGAGAGACAGAGACTGCGTTGGCAGTGTGTCGGTTGGCCTGTGTTACCCAGAAAGCAGTTGGGCACAATATCGCCACACCAACACCGTGAGTGAAACAATGACTGGGGCAGCCTACTGTATAAAGTACTTGGGGATCATTTCTTTATTATTACACATCCACATTTGTAGACTACGGAACAAATCACGTCCCATATACGTTCAATACGTATAAGTGGCAACCCTAACTGCCTTATATATGAAAAAAGTTTTAAAATAGGCCATTCATTGAAGGTCCGCCTTATAGTGTGGAAAATACGGTACAAGTGTTTTTTTTGTTGTGAGTTTTGGTTCTTGGGAAGTTTCTCACCGGTTCTTGAACCTCTTTAAATCGTGGCAGGGTGTTTTACAATCAGTTTTAAAAGTTTATTCTGCAGGTTTGGCAGTAATCACATACTGGAACATTTCAGTTCCACAAAAAAAGATAGGACATCAGAAAGTTGTTCACTTTAATGAGTCTGGATAAATCAGTCTCTTTTTGCTAATGATAAATTTATTTATAGTCTTGGTGACTTGGTACTTGTTAGGACATTTACGGAGGACAGATTTTTTAATATGCATGTTGTTAAACTCCTGCAAAACATAGGAAATATATCTGTGGGCATGAAACTGAAGTAAAATCTAATTAGTAAAGATCTGATATAGCTACCATGTACAAAGATTTGCTGATATTTTACTTCCCTGGATCCTCTGGAATGTTAAAAATGAAAACACAAATTTTTCCTTTGTATCTTTGTTTTGTCCACCCAAGAATTGTTGTTTACAGTTTAATTACTTATGCTTTTTTTAAGTTAAAAAAACAATCAGACAGATTTGAGTTGTTGCATGCAAATGTTTATTTATATAAGCTGGGAAAAAAAATGCAAACACTAATAAAAATGTTAAATATATGCGTGGCATTATTGATATTTATTGAGAGAAACTAATAAAATCAATAGTTTAAAATATTTTTGCCTTATCACATAATTTGAAATAAGACTGCTTTTTTCTTTTTTACAATTTAAAAAAATGTACTGTTATGAACTGTGCTATTCTGTTAGACCTCTGGTGGAAAAAAAAACCAACCATCATCCTCCTACTACTTCCTGTTGTCGTCTTTGTCATTTTCAGCAGTAGTCACATCTGGCTGTTATATGATAATTATAATGTGAAAAAAATATTTCCATTAGAGTTGCAAAATATTTTTTATTGAAAAATTTCTTTTTTTTCAGAAATTGGCAAATTAATTTTTGTACTTTGAATCTGCAATTTTATGGTCAATAGAAACGCAGCCACTGACGGAAAAATGTTTGGTCAACAGGACGCCTGGTTTAATTCTTTGCTTTATGTTCAAAGTGTTTTGTTTCAATCAAAAGCTGAGACTTCATGAACAAACTGAAGTTTATTAATGCAGCTGAAACAGATTCTGTACAGGGAAACAGTGAAGTCAGACCAGCTGAGGATCCGTCTGTAACAAGACTGAGACTCAACAACAAACTGTAAACGACACGACGATGGTCGCCTCTAATCTGACTCATCTGCTGCTTCCGGGTCTCTGAAATGAACTGAATTAGATTAGAAACGGACCGATATCTTCTCAGCAACAGTCATGAGATAAAAACATCTTAAAATAGTGTTTAAAATGTCCACGTTTGGTTAGTGCACATAACAGACCGGAAGCTCTCTCCACCCGGTTCAACTGCTTCCACTTCCAGACCGGCAAGAACAGGAATGTCATGGAGAAGTGACGTGAATCCTGGGATTAGGACGTAATCTGTCTGGTACAAAGTAACGTTCAGGGTGGTGCAGACGGTCCGCGGAGGAAGACCGTGGAGAGGCTCTTATGGCACAGCTGATGCTCTCAGATACTCAGATGGCTTTTCGTCTCTCCAGCCAGCTGCTTCAGTCATCAACAGAAAAGGCAGCAACGTGAAGATGAAGAAACGACTTCAAAAGTTTGAGTTACAGCAAACACACGCATAACGGACACGTGGGATTGGTCCGAGTCCAAAGGCCGACTTCAGTGTCAACCAGAGAGAAGAATAAAGCCGAGCAGCTTCTCTAACATGAAGCTAAAGTGCATCGAAATTTACATTTTTGGCAAGAAAATCATCCTCAACATGTACCTGAATATGAAATGTTTTCTGCTTTTGTGCTTTAACCAGATGAATTAAAATAAGTGCAAAAATTCAAGAATAAACGGGATGTTGGCACGATCATACCAGACGGTTTGGTAATGGCAGCAATACTGCAACCGCATGTTGCTTATTAATATCATGAGATAAAATCTGTTTACCCGGGAATCAATTATGCAAAGTAGCAGATGAATGATAATCTGAAAACTCAGCTTCTTGGAGGTTCTGGCTTTATGGAGATAATTGTTAACAGGAAAGTTTTGCTTTTTCTACTCTGGATTACAATAGTGAGATACCATCTTAAATGTTGTAAAATTTTCTTAGATCAATATTTGAATTTCTGTTTCTAAAAACGTAGAAATTCTGCATCATTTCTAAAAATCTGATCTATCCAATGAAACAAGACAAAACATCTTGTTTCGTTCGTCTATTTTGAATAATTTCCAGTTGCACAAAACTTGAACAGTCCTGAAATGAAAAAGAAGAGCGCCACCTATCACTCCTACTGTAGTATTGCCGTTTTGAGAGTTTAATTGGCAAGCAACTGACTGCAGACTGGCTACAACTGCAAACGGCCCAACTAATCAATCAACTAATATCAACTCTTTAAAGAGCAAAATAGCAAAAAGAGAGTTTTCTAAAAATTTAGCAAGGATTTATTCCATATTTATGGATCAAAATAGCATAACATGCTATGGGACAACTGGAATAATTAAAATGTGAGATTATTTTAACAACAGCAGGAAGAATTGCTGTGTTTCTGTTTTAAATAAAAGTGATTTGATCACAATCTACTTTGTGAATAATTTTTTTTTAACGTTTTAAGAGACCCATGAGGGTCAACGCCTACAGGCCTCCAGATGGCTAACTTTTAAGGCTAACTGATGCCGTTATATACCTGTTTGAAAGAAATTTGGCCACCTGGTGCTTTAAACTTAAAATATGAAGTGCTAATTATGAACAAATAGTCAAATTGAATAATTAAAAGTTGCAAAACGTAAAAGATAAATTCTCTGTGCGCAAAAAACATGTTCAGGGTGAGCAGAAACTCTCTGCAGGTCATCACCGTTTGGCTCCTCGGCGTTTGGACCCGAGCCAATCCGTCACACACTGTGCTTACATCAACATCTACAGAGATGAGATTCAACGTTCAAACAGTAGAAAAGAAATATAAGAGCTTTTCTGTGTCTTTTTTTCTTTTAAGGAACTGTACAAGATTATTTCAAATAAAAAAAGTCAACAATTAGTTATACATATTTATAAGACGACATTGTTTACGTTATATTACTATAAAGAATTGCAACTTGTGTGATATTTTAATTTACTACAGTAGGCAGTATTCCTTTCTTTAGAGTGCTGGGTGTTTCTGTTTTTAATAGTATAGATGTATGAAACTATTATGATGGATTTAAAATCATTTCCTATTTTGCGGTTTAAGTTTCAGCTACTAGAAAATCCTGACAGTTATTTCTCTGCAATAGCAACAACTGTCCACAAGATGGTGCTGATTGACCTAAGATGCTTGTGACAAATTAACTTTAAACTAATTTCAGACTTCCTCTTCACCAGCTGTAGAGCAGAGAACGTCTTTTCCTCTTCTTCATCGTCCGCAATTTAAGGAAGCTCATCTTTTTTCAACCCACTAAAAAAAAAGGAACACTGCATTTCTCCTTCACTGCTTTCTTCAGCCTTTGTTTGGAACGCTAGTGTGCATCCTGCAGGGGAGCGTAGGGGGGGCCAGGTGATGGAGGTCCGGCTAGGCGGGCCCGTCCTTCGGAGAGGACGGAGTGTGGGACACGGAGCTGGAGGACGAGGAGGCCGAGCTCTTCAGAGAGCCCAGCGTCTTGCTGAACCACGAGTTCTTAGCAGCTTGGATTTCCGTCATCAGGATGCCGCGCTGATGCTCCAGCTCCTGCAGGACGGGGAGGGGAACAGAGTAAACAGAGGCAGGAAACAGAACCAGAACTCTGGCCGGGCTGCCTAGTGTTTCATTACGGATGCAAATCTAGTTTCTATTAAATTTGCAAACAAATAAAATGTGCATTTTATACAAATAAATACTAAATTTTTGCCTGGGATTTCACAAACATGTTAATAGTTATTGAATAAAAGAACAATTTATCTTACTCAAACATAAACCTATAAAAGGTTTTTACATGTGAAGCTGGATAAGATCGGCTTCACATGCAAGTATCAGCCTCCACAGACTTAGAAAAATGAGGATTTTTATTGTAACCGTCAGCAAATAAACATTTTCCCAGTGAGGAACAATGATGCACTGTGGGAGTCTATTTTCTTAAAATAGATTTCCTCTCTGCCCATGGAGCCGCCGGCAACGATTACGTTAAGCAAGTCGGGTTCTGCTCACCTGGATTCGGCACTTTGCCTCCACCAGCTGCAGCTTGGTCTGCGCCAGCTCCAGCTCCAGCTGCCTGAGCTGCTCCGTCAGGCCGTCCTTCTCCTCGTCCAGCGGCTCGCTGGACGTCCCGTCGCCGCCGGGGGACGACGCCTGCAGGGAGCCGACGGGGCTGAACACATCTCTGCAGTGTTCGCAGCTCATCACTTTATTCTGCACAAACAACACATCTGCTTATGGCGCTGATGTAAAAAAGGTGAAGAAGTTCTGCAAAGCAGGGAGATTAGATGCAAGATGCAGAGAAAAACAGCTTCAACTTGCAATTAATATTTATGGCACAAAATCAGGAAACAACAATATAGACAGTTTTAATATCTCATCATCTTATGAGTATTTTGTGTGTAGCAACTCCTTAAAAACGGCAAAAACACCAAACCTTACCAACTATTTGGTCTGGTTTCTACTACAAATAACCACAAAACAAAAGCACACAATCTTACCAAGTATTTCTGGTGCAAATGCCTTAGTACACTAGAATAAGAATAAATTAACTTACAGGTAACTTTTTAGCAAGATATAGAAGTAGACCTGCTGCAATAAACAATAAATCAACCAATTGCAGGACAAATTGAAACAAGCTCCATCATTTCCATTTGCATGATTTATCATTTTTTCTATTTTCTCTTTCTACCAAAAACTGGAAGACAAAACTCTTCACTTTCATGCTTTGGTCTCAACCAGCCATTTTATGAAGGAACATTTTGTTCACATAGGCTTCATAATTCATTACTATTACTGTTTCATTTGATTTCTTTGTTTTTTGACTATTTAAAATATCTACCAGTTGCAGTGTTAAATGTTTATTAATGTTTGACTATATGTTCTTGAATTATTACGTCATTAAAATGGTCTCAAAAAAACAATATTAATCAATATTAAACAATTTATTGTCCAGAAATATTAGTTATCATGATAGGCTGATGTAGGAGATTGTTTTGAGTAAATAATTCCCTAACATTGATAAATATACACAAGTTACACTGACCAATTATTTAACAAAACATTTTCCCATGTTATAAGTGAGGTAATCTGCCATTGGAACAAGTACTTTTTAAATCAATATTAAGGAATTATTTACTGAAATCAAGCCCCTTTATTTAGCTAAACAGTAACTTATTTATTAGATTTGTCTAATTTTTTACTCTACTAGACTAGAAAAAACTAGAAACTAAACTAAAAATACTTGGCAGGTTTTTGTGTTTTTGCAGTGTATCAGTGTGATCCACTGTTGAGACACATTAAAGTGTTAAGAATCAAATTTAAAAAGTCTCCTGTTTGATGAGGACTAAACGTTTGTGTGGGATTATTTCTGCATTCAAGCTCCTCGTTGTTGTGATGGTTCATAAAAATCCTCGCTGTCCCACTCAGCCCATTTGTGTTTTTTTAATCTGAAATTTAAACGTCTCGTAGTTTCATCTGTGCGTTAGCCGTGTATAATCTCACCCTGACGATGTCGAGCTCCTCTTTAGTCGCCGCCTGCTGTTTTTCCAGCCTGGTGCTCAGCTGGGAGCAGATCTGAAACGAGGCGAGGAAGAGGAGGATGAAGAGGAGTTACACAAGACATGACACAGCCATAAATGCAACAAATAAGTCACTATTCCTCATCTAAATATGGATTCTTAACATAAACAAATCCTTATGCTTGTGCAAATAAACCCAAAAAATGTCTCATGAATCTGAAAACGTTCTCCACAGTTGCAGTAACATCTTATGGTCGTCCTGATTACCTGTTTGTACTCGGCTATGATGGCCGTGGTTTTCTTGATCTCCATCTCTGCTTTCTCCAGTTCCCGCCTGAAAACCTCCTTCAGCTAAAGGAGACAAAGGAGTGAATAGAAAAAAACTATAACTGCTCAAAACAAAACAAAATACCGTTATGATGAAACATTCTTACTGATTTATGTACAGAAACCTTATTTATTGTTGTTAAATTTGTCGATCAGTTGAAACAAATCAACAAATTAAACAGATTAAAGGATAGTTTATCTGACACATTTTTCTCCCCTCTAGATTTTTCGTCTTTTTTCCACCACAGAGAATAAAAACATTCCTTACTGAAACAGACAGAGTGACACAGGGTCAATTATATTCGATACAAAAGATGCTCAACAAAAGTAATTTCAGCTGTGAAGAGGAAAGGAAGTTATATCTGCTTTTGTAATTTGTTATGAATAAATATCTGTAAAGTGTGGCATGCACCTGTTTTTCAGACTCATAATTTTAAAGAACCACCTTCTGTCTCAACCATCTTGAAATTTTTGCCCATTCTTCTTGGCAAAAGTAGCTAAAGCTCAGGAAGTATGAATGCAGAGTATCATTCATGTCATATTATGCCATATTTATGTCTGGGCTTTAACTAGGCCACTCAAACACATGGAGATGCATGTATAGGCTGAAATGTGAGTCTTTAGCTCATCCACCTTCTCATCAACTCTGATCAGCTTCCCTGTAGCAGCTAAAGAGAAACATCCTCACAGCATGATGCTGCCACCACTCAGCTGGGGTCACTGCTTTATAATGTCAATGTCAATTTTATTAATAAAGCACTTTAAAGACAGACATTAACCACACCAAAGTGCTGCACATTATTCATTAAACACAGATAAAACAGACAAGGCAAGTCAATTACAATGTCAGGCCTTTTGGAGAAGATAAAGAATAAAAACTAAGAAGTGATTTAAAGTGTTCCAGACTGTTGGCTGATCTAATGTTAAAAGGTAAGTTGTTTTCACAGTCTAACAGTCCGTTAGACTCAGTTTGATTCACTTTCACCCTAAACTCTGCCAAATGAAACAACAAACCATTTGGAAAACCTGCTCCCCTCCTCGCCTGTGGGGGGCGCTGCACCAAGATGATCTGAACTGAAATAAACTGAAATCAGTAAAACTTGACTGAGTTTTTGAAGTTGCAATTCTTAATTTATCAAATTCCTGTTCAAAACCATGAGCAGAACGGCCTGCATAACAAAAATATCTGATTCCTGGCTGATTTAGACTAAATGTCAGCTGTTAAAGTCAAATTGTTCCGGGGTGATAATGTGACCTTTAGTCATCATCCTTCACCCGAATCAGTTTTCTCTGCTCACTGAATGCAGCCATTAACAGACATTCTCCTCCTAAACATGGGAACAGGGAGGCCATTCATGCAGCTTCACATGAGTGACTCTGATAATGGCTGAGAAAACGGGCTTTGTTCAGCGAGTTGCAGCCGTTGGCTGAGGAGCTGGACGGTAACCCAGGACAAACGCTACCTGAGCCGTTTCCTCCTCATGCCGCCTCTTCTCCTCCTCCGTCTCCACCAGCCGCTGTTTGGTGCTCAGCAGCTCTTTGTTCAAAACATCGGCCTTGTCTTCAGCCTGACCGAAACAACAGCAACACGTTATCAATGTAGATACCTGTGTAGTGACCTGATGTCCAGCATGAACTGCAGGGTGACGCTGTTTTCCTGAAACCAAGTCCAGGTGTTGTTACCTGGTCCAGGTCGTTCCGCAGGGCGATCTTACTGGTGACCAGCTCATGTGCCAGATCGTCGTTCTCCTGCTCCAGCCTCATGCTGGCTTCTTGGAGACGCCGGTTCTCTCTCTACACACACACACACACACACACACACACACACACACACACACACACACACACACACACAAACACACACACACACACACACACACACACACACACACACACACACACACACACACACACACACACACACACACACACAATAAAACAGACATTTAGGATCAATATCAGGGCGTCTGCAGGTTTCAGAAAGTCAAATGTAAGATTTTTAACGCTGTTTTCAATGCCACCATGAATTAAACTTAGAAAAAACTATAATTATTATCTTATTGCAAAAGTGGTGAAATCTCCAGGCCTGTTCAGCGGCTTCACTGTAAAACATTTGAGCCACGTTTAGTTGTATCTACTGTCTTCTACTCGTTAAGCCAAATAAATTTAGCCAATTTCAGATTTTGAACCTAAATGTGAGTTTATGAAAGATAAACTTATAGTAATAAGTTGTTTTAACTTTTTATTAATGTTGTCAAACCTCCAAAAGTTGAATAAAATAGAGTTTTTAGGTCAGCACTTAAAAAACTGAGAGACTATTTCCCAGAATGCTTAGCGGTTTGTTTTTGTATCCTGAGAATGAGTTAGATTGATCTGTTGTGTTTTATTAATGTTTATTTTTATGTCCTCTTCACACTAAATGTTTCTGAGCTGAATTCATTGGGATGTTAAATAAAATTCATCATCAGATCAGAAATTTTGTCCATACAATTTGAAACAAGAATTTAAATTATCCTAAAGTAAAATATGTAGTTGTTTTAACTTTATATTGTGGGTAAAATAATAGAGAAATGTGGCTCTTTAACTGGTGAGGGCAGATTTTTTTCTTCCATGTTGCGAAATAATTATTTGGTTTAAATTTCAGCATTAAGTTAAAACTCATAATTCAAGATTAATTAACTAAAAAAAACTAAGTTAAGACAACTTGTGTATTGTTGTTAAATCAACTTCATAAACTTTAATTTCTGAGTTAAAACCAAAACAAATTTCTTGTCGACTTAAATTACATTTTCAAGCAGCAGGTGGAGTTTCATGTTCAAGTTAATCCACCTTCACATGTTTTACAGTGTTTGTGCTTCTCCCTCTCATAAGGCTCTACAGTCACAAGCTCAAGCGTTGTTTTGCACAGAACGCTCCTCGCCTCATCTGGTGATAAAACGAACTAATCAGCCAGTGAAACTAGTAACTTTTCATCAATATTACTTACTTTAATAAGCTCCTATAGTTAGATGAAAAGTTAGTTTTGTCTTATTTAAAGTGCACTAGCATATTAGCATTAAAGAGATTTTTATTTTTTTGTCAATGTTCCAGGCAGCGGCCATGTCCACACTGTCTCCTTAAGTCCCTTTATGTCCCATTAGTAGAGTCTCATGACTGCCAGACTGGCAGTCAATGCGTCACATGACACGGATCTGATGAGAGCAAGAAACTATTGTCAAGGATCGGTCATCTGACCCTGATTTCCCTGTCACTTTCAAAATAGTTAAATTTTCTAATGCTTGAGTGACACTAAACTTACATAAATATTCACAGATATATGCAGGAGCGACCAGAACTGATGGCTCAGCTTCCATATATATAAAAATAAGTGCATGGAGATCATCAACTAACACCAAACTTAATCATTTTTGCTACAGATACACATGCATCTTGTTTGTTACCACTGTCTAATCAAACCATTCTCCTTAACTAACACAACAGAAAAGTATTCCTGATTATACAGACAGCAGGACTCTAAGCGTATTTTAGTGCGAAGGTGTTTTGGAGCAGAGGAAGCTTACCGAGCGCCTGTCCGCAGTCAGGATGTCCACAGACAGAGCGACGAGAAGCGCTGACTAAACTTCAACACATGACCCTGACAGCCCAACTTTCCTGTCACACACTTCCCAGCCACACTTTCTCTCCCAACAGACTCTCTTTTCCATTTATAAATGCTTCAATGTTCCGTTGCTTTGAATACCAAAAGCATGACGGAATAGGAGTAATTTACCAGACTTCACATTCACACATGCAAAAAAACTATACATACCCTCAACCCTTGAAATCTTCCAACTGCAAAGAGTTTATTTTTGTTTTAATTAAATTCTGTTATCTGCACCAATAAAGCAGGATTTTCTGCTTTATTCTGGATTTTTCTCATGAGGAGTAAAAGTGATTCCAGAGCAGCCAGGTCAAGCCTAACATCTTATCTGCAACTAGATTCTTCCTTCCTTCCTCTGCTCCACCAGTAGGTATTTATCCTGCAGCGCTTTGCCCTCGTCTCTGGGAGAAAATGACCACAATCACAATTGGTTCCGATGTAGAAAACATGTCTGCACTTGAGTAACTTATACTGCCTTCTCTCAGTTTAGTCCGACATTCAACCAACCCTCAACAAGCAGATTAAGAGTCATTCATCTTGAAAATCTTAAAAAACGTTCATTGTAACATAAGAACAACAAGTTTACCAACTATAAAATGAGTAAGAAATCTCTTTAAATACACTTTACATCCAATCTCAACATATTCTTGATGTTCATTTGAAAAAGCAATGAATTCAAGTCTACAGTTCTTAAGAGATGTACCAACAAAAGATAAAATATTTAAGCCTTATATTTACTGTTATTACAAAGTTATTTGTCTTGATCAGTTCAGGTGAGTTCACACTTCTGTGGATATTAAAATCATAGTCGGTAAATTATTGCCGATGACGGTTGATGAACAGATGATTGATGGAATCATAAATGGACTAAATTTCTGTATCGCATTTCTAGTCACTGATCACTCAAAGCATTTTACACTAGAGTCACATTCACCCAAACTGTCAGTTTTAACCAAAAAAACGTAAGACTGATCAAAACGGAGACAAATGTAACTCAGACAGTCATTTGATGCACCACAGGTTTGCAAAAATCCATGACGACCGACATGCATACAGATTTACAGAAAACTTAAATCCACTGAAATGACTAACCATTCTATATTTTAACAAAAATACCAATTATAAATCAACAAGAAAACAAACAAAATGAATAAACTAATAAGTTTAAATCAAAGACTTAAGCAAAACAAGCAAATTAGAAGCTGGAATCGAACCAGCAACTTTCGGATTGCAGGACGACAACGCCTCCCGTTCAGTGACACTTTTAACTAAATGGTTGGAGGTGAGGATGAACAATCAGAAAGAAGGACAGAGAGAAGGATTAACAGAAGGATGAAGGGGATGGATGGACAGAATGATGGATGAATGAAGGTACAGACGGTCGGACATACGGACAAACGACGGACGGATGACTTCTGAACAGAGAGATAGACAATGACATGGCAGCAAATATTCTTTTCTTTGGGACAACCACCTGCCAAGATTAACTCCGAAGTTCTTTATATTTTGGAACAAAGAATTTCCAACATGGAGATATCATGGCACATCCTCCATCTTAGAGATTCTGCTCTTGAATTTAATGACAAACCATCCAGACTTGCCTTAAAGCATCAGCAGTACTAGCTTCACTGTCTTCCAGCAGGAGATTAAAAATAAATTAATTCATCCCATCAGAAACCTCCTCATGAAATCTTACGGATTTGTAGTTGGGACAAAGTTTCTCCATTTCTCCGTGTTTAAAGGCTACATTTTATTTTCTCTACTTATCCAGATCTGGGAAACACTGAAATCAAATGTAATAATGTTACAGAGTTTGTAGGAACTCTGGTGGTGAGTCAACTGATAAGACTTGCTTTAATAAAAATAGACAGATTTTCTGGAAGAGTAAGAAAATCTGTCAACAAAGATAAAAAGAAGTGAGAGAGGCCTGATCATCTGCCTCATCTCTTACATTTCTACCTCATCATGAACAAAGATGTTGCTTCTGAGCTTATCTGACTCCAGGCAGAATAATCTAAAACCTATTTTTAAAGATGTTGGCATCATTAATGACAAGTGAGTCACACTGGAACCAAAAATACTTTCACAAATGGCACAACACCGTCTAACAAAGCAAAGCTGTTTCTAATATTAGAAAAAAAAAAAAGATTTCCAGTATAAACCCAAAGATAAATTTAGCAGCGACAGAAACACCTTCTCTGTCAGCGTTTAGATCAAGTTGAGAGTTTTCAAACCTGGTATCGATCGATGGGGTCTTCTTGTTGCAGCTGGCTCTCTCTCAGCGTCTGATACTCCTTCTCAAACTTCTTCAGCTTTTTGGTTGGAACCTGAAAAAAAAATAAAGTTGAAAATGTAAACGTTACTCTGTAAATGCTGTTTTATTAAATATCTGGAGGCTTAATAAAAGGTTAAATCATATTTATTCAGAGGAAATCAACAGAGCAGCTGCTTCTTAGCATTAATGTGATTTTAACGTCTTTTATGAGACACGATTAATGATTTTATGATTAAAGTTCCAGATTCAGTTTGGCTTCTTCCTCAAAGTGAAACTCGTCTCTAAGTTCCCACCATTTTAGACCTACAGTTCTGGATCTTGATGCTTTTCTTCAGCAGCAACAGTGACAATAAGTTCATGTCCAGGTTTGAGGAGAAAATATGGGAAAACTGTGAAATCAAAACTGGAAAAACCTCAAACTGTGGAAGAAGTTCAATCGATTGAGGGCTTGCATGGTGTATGCCTGATCCAATGTGTCTGAATAACATGGCTGAATAAAAGATTGATAAAAAGATAATAAAAATCCACACGAATTTTTATTTCTAAAAGAAATATGTTGGAAATTAAAACCTTGCATCTTCCTTGATAATTGTGAACCAATCTGGGTTTGTATTTCCCCAAAAATTCAAATACAACCCATCAAAGTGCAAGGTTGTAAAATGTAAAAACGTTTAAAGTGTATTTTCTTTATTTATCTTCTGACTGTATTCCCATAATTTTGAGTTGAATGTTAAGACATTTATTTTTCACCCATCTTCATAGCAACACTTTTGGGTTATATAGACATTCAAAAATGGAACAACATAGAGCTGAACTCTAAAATGAAAGTTTTTGGCTCTAAAAAAAAATCAGCTGTACATCTTGGAAACAAAAATAAAACAACATTTTTAACACACAGGAACCGTAAATGACCATAAAACACCTCGAATCAGCTAAAGTCAAACACCTGCACCTGTTTCCATCCACAGGTAAATGCAAACATCTACCTGCAGATGTTTCCACTGAAGTCATTTCAAACTAAACAACTTGCAGGTGTAAAAACCTACTAAACACAGATCATAACTTCTCTACCCTGCGCCTCGGTCTGTGCTGCAGGAGGCGGTGATGTCATCTCCCCTGAGTGGAAACAGCGTTGCCACCATCGAGGTTTGTGATTGCGTGGCCGACCAGGTCACATGACCTCTCTGTTGAGACCAGGATGTGTTTCATTTCATCCTCTCACAAGCTGCATTTGAACCCAAGGAAATGAGCTGTGTTATATTTTCTAATAGGTCGTTTGTCCTACTGTAAATTTAATCAAACAATCAAACATCTTGAGAGCAAGAGAAGTGGTTTCATTTAATCAGATGAATTTACCAAGTCTTTGTTGCTCTCTACTTTTCCAACAAACAAAAAATAAAAATGATTGCTAAATTTCACAGATTCGCCAAGAAATCACCTGGTGACCAGAATTGGTGCAGCTTAGGAAGCTGAAACACTTTGGCGCGATGCTATTTGACAGATTACAGGTTGTTTTCAAAGCAGCCAATCAAGGAGTGCCATTCATTCACTGCTGATTGGCTGCAGTGCAGATATGAGGAAGCTTCTGTGTTAGTGCTGAGATGGTTTCCACTGAGGGAAATAGTGAATTTTTATTATCTACCATCATTATCATCATTACTTTTTCTCTCTGATTCATTTTTATATTTATAATTATATAACACAGATTAAGAAGAATTTATAGCCGTACATTGGCAAGGAGTTGGTAAATTTTCTGATGCTGCATGTTTGATTATTTACAATTGTCATTATTACCGTTATTATTATCCATAAATTCTCTTACCTTATGAGTTAGTTTGTAACCATTTTGTCTATGCAATATAATTTATTTGTTGGCTCTTTAGCCCCGTATATTAAACAGGGACATGAATATTATAACATGGTTTTAATTACACATTTTTGATAATTATTGAATCAGTAATAAATATGTTAAATTGATATAAGGGGTGGGATTAAGTAAGTGTTCATGTCTCCTGTTCCTTTTCAAACAGAAAAGTAGAGGTAAACTAGTTATTTAGTTAAAACCTATTAGCATATTTTGAGGGGCTCTATAATCTTTGTGGATTTGATCTATTTGTGGGCAGCTTCCAGATATAAACAGCATCTCGGAACCTTTTCAAGGCTAAACCTGATTGTAAACTTTTAAAAAAGTTCTAAAAACTAAGGCACAGATGTTTGCTTTCCAATGAAAGAGCACATGGTGCGTTTCCAATATTCATATTAAGGTCAAAAACTGTTTCTCTGTCTTAATAAGATGAATAAAAGTCTTTGAAATGTCTCCTTTGTATACATTTACATTTATTTTCTACATTAGCATCCTAAGAGGTAGACTAAATGATAAAGTTTCACTCTGGAGTTAAAAGCTGAATAACTTTTTCTAATCACATTTTGTGTTTGTTTTAAGGTTTGTTTCTACTGCCCTGTGTTAACGCAATACAGACGCAATGCAGACACCCTTCATTGATAAACCGCTGAAGCAAAATGCAGTGTGCAATACGTGGGGCTCCACACTGAGCTGTTAGTTCACCGTATAATCTAATGACCCAAATCGTAACGTCACAGCTCATAAATCAGACAAATTCCCTTCAGAAACCAGAAAATTCAGCCTCTGCTGGATGACTGACTACCACTTTCCTCTGCACCATTGGTGATAAACCGAACAGAGATTTTCCCAGAAGGCATTGGGCAAAAGGTTTGACTAAAGAGAAGTTTTGAACCTCAACACACATTTATAAGTACGACCAGCTCAACTGACTCTTGTGTTTTGCCCTCATGGTCTTTTCCATTTGTTCCTGCTAAGGTTTGTTTACCTTATTGAGTTGTGCCATGCTTGATCTAAATGGAACAATATATCTAAATACAAAAATATTTCAGTGTGGGTGTCTACTAAACGTAACTTTATTTCATTTATTTCTGCATATTATAATGTGAACCTAAAATAAAACTCAAACCCTCCCTACCATGCTTTTAATTGCATTATATTGTTGATTCAAGATTATATTTAAATTATGAAGCTTGCATTTCACAGGAAGTGATACCAAAGGAGCCTTTTAATGATGAGCAGATAACATGGTTTGTTTATCAGCTCTTAGTTTCCTTTTGTGAAACACAGCATGACAAAACTAAATTAAAAAACAACCAACTTCCCTTCGGCTCATTTCTTCAGCTGAAAACTTTGACTTTTCCTTCTTTTACAACCAACTTACCAGGATTCTTCTGCAAACATAAACTTCATAAACCACAAACAAGACTTTTCACATTTTACAAAATGTAAGCGCTTTATTTTAAAACTTAACTTCCCCTGGAAACACTTAACTAAATGTTTCAAATTTTATCTGACCTGTGAAATGTTAAGCTGCTCTTATATGACTTACATGCAGTTAAATGTGTTTACAAAAAAATCTTACATTTTTCTAAAGAAAACGTTTTTAGGCTTGACTTTTCACTCTATAATTCTTCAGTGTTTATCTTTTCCTTTTATTGTTGCAGCTCAATGACAATTTGAGCTGCAAATGTAATATTTTTGTGCAAATTGAACTCGTATGAATTATATTTGAATTCATGTCTTTGAAACTAGGAAAAGATGTAAAGAAATGAACAATCAATGTTACTTGAGACCAGATGCATATACTGGTGTTGTTTGTGAGCATAAAGTTTAATTACAACGTATGAAAATGTCTTCTTTAACAGTAATTTTTGTCATTTTATATCCACCTTAAAGCATGAAATACTGACTAATATCAGCAGATTGTGCTAAATTACCATTTCCTCTCTGTGAAGGATTATCCTGCATCTCTTGTCAGGATAATTTGCTTCAACTACAACTGGTTTTTTATTTTTAAATAAGAGAGAAACTGTTTGCGGCCGTAGCCTGATCAGTATTTTATCTTCTTTGTCATCCACTACTTGTGTAACATCAGCCTAAAGTTGCTTTGTAGGGCTCAACAACATATTTGAAGGAATTGTAGTTGGTATTTTAATGCAATGAAAGATGGCGTCACAGGATGCTTTGAAAGCTACACAACTGTAGCACAGTAAAGCCTTTATAAAAAAAGAACTTACTCAGTGGAGAAAAGGAAAACTAAATTCTGTCGTCTTTCTCCATTCACTGCTGTGGTGAATTACAGGGAGGCTATGCTCTCCACAGGGACATTTAAAGACCATGTAAGGCTGCCAGTTTGCTAGGTCTCCATGCTCATGCATTCAGGAACAATTCCTCCTTCTCACTGGATAAATTTAGAAGTGAAATCTTTACTTTATGAACTCAAATTTTAGACTTTGATTTTGGGAGGATAATGTAAAAACCTCCTTTCAGATGTGTTAAGGTAAGGTGATTTTATTCACTCTGATAACAATCAGAGTGTTATCATCGCTCTGATTCAAGGTTTGCTTTCAACGCTAAAATTAATTCAACCATCATAACACACAAGCCTGAACATAATTAACTGAAAAGTTGTAAAAGTAATGAAATATGTGTTTTAATTTTGAGTTATCATGAAAGCCAGAACAAATTCAGAACATCTAAGTGGATCTGTTGTTCTCTGCTGCGAGGAGGGGAAAACTCTCATTAGAAAAAACATCCTTTAGTGAATATAAGTGGGATATTTTTTCCTTTGGTTAGCGGTCTGGTGACTGCAAATCTCTTAACATGTGATTCATATACATCTCATACTTTTGTTATGCTATAAATAAAGGATTTTCCATTAGATTATGTTGGTATTCTTTGCAATGGTCCAACCCTTTAAGGGGTTTTTGGGATAAAAACAGCAAAAACATCCCAAAGAAACGTATCAACTTATAATCAAATGTGTCTCAGTACAAACATGTTCTAAATAAATAAGACCTAAACTATTCACTGAGACATCCTTCAAATCTCTGACATACTTCAGAGAAATGAAGCTATTTCATGAGGTCACTTTTATTTCATTTTTAGCCCAGTATTTTTATCCACAGTGGATGTATATTAGTTTTATGAGTCACAAGACAATTGACCTTCAGAATTACACAGGGAGCGACATGTTTCTTCATCTTTACTTCACCACCAAACTTTTCATTTTCAAGACATTTCTACATTTCCATGGACTAACTAAATTAGAGCTGCACATCTTTAGCAACTCACATGACATCTATATGCACATGTAGCTTCAGAAGATAAAAATGCATCCTCAAATGCTCCATTTCTAGAACATTTGGTGAGATAATGAGAGGTCAGAAGGTCAGCACTGATAGAGGACACACAATTAGAAGATAGAAAATGGTACCAGGACCACTTTTAGCTTCCTGACCTGAATCCCTGATGCTGAAAATGGGACTTTAGTCCCAAAACTCCTGGCTCAGATCTCAAATCAGGTAATAAACTAAGCAAAACAATATGAACTTACTGCAAGGAGAAAAGCTCCAACATGACAGAGAAGCCTCAACGTTTGAATATTAAAATAAGGACAAAGCCACCTGGAGATTAGAGGAAAACGAGGTCAAAGAATTAAATTACCCATGAGAGGGAAGCTCAAACCCGTGCACACAATTACTCAATTTACCCCAAACGTCAGAAACCGTTCCTGAAACATGAACACCCACACATTCATTCAAGAGCATCAACCACGTGGAAAGAAATACATAGTTTCACTAAAAATGCATCTTTCTAAGAGCAGCTCTACTGCAGTTTTCTGAATTAAATAAAGAGAAAGATGAAAGAGAGAAGAAAACGAAGCAGACCTACCACAGGTCTGAAAGAGCGCAGCGGCTTAGAGTGAGCGACCAAACAAGCCAAGGTGTCCTCCTCGCCCGGACGATCCACTACATGAGCGTCGTAGGCCACCATGATGGACACCTCCTGCATCATCTTGGTTCCTGCTTGCTCCGAGCAGCAAGGAGGAGGAGGAGGACTGGACGAAGAGGAAGGAGGGAACCAAGTGGGGAAGCAAAGCGGCCGCGCGCGGCTCAGAGGTTTCTCTCTGAAAGCGCAGAAGGCGACTGGCTGCCTTCAAGAGTCCCACAGAGGCAAAGCCACACCCACTGAGGAGGAGGAGGGAAGGGAGAGAGCAGCACAACACACCTGTTTGTCTCTCCGTAACGCTAGAAGTGCGTGACAGAGGAGGATGAGTTTGCTATTTCTTCCTCTCCTCTGAGCACTTCCCTCTTTCCGCTCACTCTCTCTTGTTTGTGCTCCTCCCTCCTTCAAACGCTCTTTTGGGGCTGCAGTTTTTTCTGTTTCCTGCTGCTAGTGAAAATAAAGATAAAGGTCTGTTTACACAGTTACACTCTGTATAAGTGTGTATGAGCGATAGGAAGGAAGTAGTCACATCAACCGCAGTGACTTCTGTTACATTCCCACAGAAGAAGGCGCAGAAAGAGAAAATTCAAAGCTGTTAGAGCTCCTGCAGGATCCCAGAGGAATCAATTAAAGTTTTCAATAAAAGAGATTTGACCACAGCTTCCCAATCTGTTGTTAGGAAAGAAACATTTAAGTTCAAAGAAACGAACCGCGAGAAATCATTTCCATCACCAACATCAACTTTTTCTATCATTAAAGCTGTGTGTAACTTTTATAGAAAATATAAATTTATTTTAGCAATTTATTTTCTTTACAGATCTTCAATGTGGCCTCCAACATTTATAATTAAATGCAAAACAAACTTTGGTTGCAGCTAATAAACTAAAACTGATCACTTTAAAAGTGGTTAAATGTTCTGTAATATTAGCCTAACTTTTTATGCAACAAAAAACTTGCTACCCTTTTTATCGCCAATGTAAATTCTAGTTATCACAAGGTTGTCCAACGTGTGGCTCAGGGGCCATTAGCGGCACCTGGTATTATTCTTGACTGCAATTCAGGAATATTAAAAAGTTAGCTCTTGAGCACAGGTGGTTGGTGAAGGTGGTTTACTTTTAATTGTGGCAGAAATCTTGGTAAAATATAAAGTATTCATCCTTACATAGCCACACAAATCTATTTAGTTCCATCCACACAGTGGCGAATCCACAAAACCTTTCTCACGTTTTGGCTATACAATTGTTTATGCATATCTTTACAATAAATAGTAAATCTGTCTACATTTATTTAAACTACCAAGTTGGTAAAATAAAAACACCACAGTGCAGGTTTTTGGCACACGTGACAGAAAGTTTGTACACCTCAGTTATTGGGTCAAAATGGCTACACATGTTTCAGTGTGACATTCGATGTGCTACACTCATTTGCTGCACTATCTTTCAATATAAAAGACTTTCAAAAGTAAATTAGCATAAGCATATCTTTAACTGGCTACCTTCGAGTTTGGAGTCGCCTGATTCCTCTGCATAGTTTCTGACTAACATTCTTGACCTTTCCTACATGGGGTCAAACTAAAACCGGCCTCCAGCTCCCTCTGCATATTTGTAGGTTTACATTTATCTTTAGATCTTGGAAGTTTAAAATATTACCACAGCTTCTGCGTCTTCACCCGTGACTCAAAAGTTAAGCTTTAAGTCTACAGTTTTTCAACACTCCTGGCTCTTATTTTGCCTTAGTTTGAAAAAGAAACAAAGGTTTTATTGAAGTTTAGATTCTCAGATGGTTGATCAATCAACCCTATAAACAGGAAATAAATGCCAAGACTTTCATCTGCTTTTTTAAAGGCGTCACTCTGGTTGTGGGTATGATGGATTTTTCAAAACGGTTGAGAAATTCAAATTCCTCCTAAAATCCGCAGAAAGCTTAAGCCACTCCGCTACCCGTTGTGTTCATCAAGCAAAGGTGCCGAGAAATTCTTTTGCCATTTTAAGCTGCTTATGGAGTTCGGCTGATCCGATTTAAATGCTGACAGACGAAAATATGGGGAAGAAACGGAGAGGAAAAGCAATGTATCTTTTAGTGGGATGATGTTTGAGTTTCATACTTTATGAAAAACAAAAGTACTTTTCTTAGTCTTTATAAATAAATTAACATCTTCAGCTTCATAAAAGAGATTAAATGTTATTTATTTGCCTTGTGAATTAGTGCTATAAAAAACTGAACTAAATAAAAAAAGCAGACAAATCTAATGATATTCATACAAAATAATGATATTCTAATGATATTCATGTTGACAAAATAATACTAAAGTCACCCTCACGAAGGAAATGAGGAAAAAAAAAGAAAGGAAAGAGAAAGGAGAACACAAGGAAGGAAAGAAATGAAGGACCCAAGGAAAGTAAAAATACAAAAATAGAAAGACAGAAAGAAAGGAAAGCAGAAATGAGTAGGGAATTAAGAATAATAGGCAACAAGGAACTATATAAGTATATGAATGAGGATAACATAGGGATAAGAATAAATTCTGGAATACAATACTTTTATTTTTCCACACTTATCCAGAGATGGAAAATAAATTCCAGATTGTTCTAGACAGTAGATTATGATGCATGTGAAGCTTTCATAGGCAGTAAACATGCATGTGTGTGCGTGTGTGTGTGTGTTGTTACACTGCAGGCTGATGTGACCTGCTCTGACCTGCAGGGGGCTGAAGTTAGATGGATAAGACAGATGTGAAAACAGAGTGAAGAGAAGAGCATGAAACGCATGACAGGCATCGTTTAATCTCCATCTCTATCTGACTCACTTCATGCCGTCGCATCCACAGGGAAAATTCTATTTAAAGCTTGAAAGTGGTTTAAAAATATAACAGACGAGGGGCATAAATTCATGAGGAAAGCTTCAGCCAACCACTGATGTTTTTTCATGTTTAAGTCATTCAATATGTGTTCATGAGCTGTTTTATTTTTACTCATAAGTGCAAAACTGAAGGCTGGTTTTGTTTGGGATTGTTAGCTTATGTTCCTTTGACTCCACAGATCCTAAACTATTTTACTGACAAATTCAACCAGAGCTCTCAACAGATGAGTACAAAAATCTACTGGCTCCAAATTAAGCAAAATTGGCAACCTGATCAAAGTATGTTTTCTACCAAAGTTTAGTTTAGAAAAAATGCAGGCAAACAAACATAAATTGTTAACTAGAATCTGACAAGTATCTGCCAGCTTGGGCCTGATGCATTGTTATGCATCAGGCATAACAATGCATAACAATGCCTGATGCATAACATCAGGCAACCTGAAAAAGCCAGTTTTTTAGGTTGGAAACTGAAAAACTGGCTTTTTTTCTGCTCTACCAAGTTGCACTAACAACATCAACCCTCAGTGTGGAAGTTGTTACTGAAGTCTCAAACTTTGGCTTTTTCATTATTTTTGTGGTAGTGCCGAGATGGAAGAAGCTTTTTTTAAAGAGAAATTGTATTTTCAGAGATGTATGTTAGATGTATGCACTCCTTTAGGCTATGAGAGCGAGTAAAACCTCTACAGTTAACATCGAACAGAAAACCGCTCAGCTGCTTTCTTTTATTTCAGCTTTCCACCTCTATCTGTTAAGGAACGTGGAGGATTTGAATATCCTGGCACTTCGCAGGGATTACATTTCTATAAACAAGAAAATGTCTGTAATAAGGTCCTAATTTAGTGAAACAATAAAAGTAATTTATTTTGCAATTTCCCCTTTTTTAGCATAAAATGCAACGCCCTGTTTATTTAGAAAAAAAAAGATGAAGTTGTGTTTAATCATACAGACGGCCTTGCTTAAGACAAGCTGAATAAGGATGAAAAAGTTGGACAGAAAATCCTAATCATCCACCCAATTGTATGTTATATTTGCACTTCTGTTTGAGAAAATGGCAAAAAATAAACTTTAGTCAAAAGGAACTCAAGTTTCAGGAATCAAGAAGGAAAAGATAAATAAAGAACAGATACAAGAAGAAACGGAGTACAGAAAGATAAAGAGAACGAAATACAAAGTATAAAAGATAGAGCTTTTTCTGTATCTCGTCTATTAAGTAGCATGAAGGAACACTTCAGTGAGGAATCAGGAATTGTTTTTCAATGTTTGAGAATCCAGAATATCGGTAAAATATTAACTTAAGCAGTACAGACAAGACCTCAGTAAAAATATTTTAAACCAATATTTAACCAAATCAAGGAAGCAGAAACCACAGGAAGGCTTGGAAATGGCATGATTTTACTTTTACTGATTCAAAAGAGGAATGTGCTAGAAAGTAGCATTTGCTTCTCATTTATGAGAAGAAGGTTGACAAATCTCCATATTTATGCACATGTAATATGTTTTTACTTTTGTACACATTCTACTTCTGCAAGATTTCACAAGTAAAGCCAGAGATAAGAAGTGAGTCACAGTGTGGACATCCTGTATGTACCAAAACTAAGACACAGTCACACCATGGGTGATACAAACGCGCAGAACTTGTTACTCTAGATTGCAGTCTTGTACTTTTGTATCTTGCTTAAAAGGGAGCAAAAATAAAAATCTAACAAATGGAAAACTTTCCTGGTTATGCACCTTTTTCCTTCTCCTATCCCATCAGTCCCCACCCTGCTGACATACACACATTCATACATATCAAGAACACGCTGTGCCGCTTTGGTCTCTGGTGATTTCAGCAAATTCCCTAAATACCAGCAGCCTACTTTCAGCAGCAGGATGGTAACATGTGCCTGAGGAAATTGAATGAAAACAGACACTGATGTTCTGAGAAAAAAATAGGTCTCCTATGTAAAAGAAAGACGGTAAGGAGTATGCCTATTTTTTGTTTGGGTCCTGATTTTAAAAGCAAATGTTAGATTTTCAGTTTTGTTCTTTGTAAAAGGACTATTTTCTAACTGCGTTTCTTTAAAAGAGTCACTGCGCTAATACTTAATGGCTTAAAAAGAATGCAAATAAAACCGTGTGAGTTATGAAGTAAGAAGTCAGGACGGTATTATTTCTTAATGTCATAGTTTATAATGCAGTTTAGCACCAAACAAAAGCATTTTGGTTTCCTGTGGTACCTTGATGTTGCAGGCCTGCTCCATTAGCCGCCGCGCGTTCTCTGCAGCTCTGTAGCGCTTCGGCAGCTGGACCCGGAAGAACTTGAGAGCCCCCTCAAAGTCCGCCTGCAGGAGATCTTCTTTGGACGTCTGGAGGGAGACAAGAAGAGGTTAATGAGACACAGCAGCACAAACACCAAGCACAGAGACTCCACAACATGTCTCCTTCTGCATGCAAGCTGATTATAACAATAAAGTCAGTCATGCAGGGAAATACATGAGGCAGCACAGTTTCTGTTCCCATATCTGGCCAAATAGTTACCTTTAAGTTAGTTTTGTCTTGTTTCAAGTGTACAAACATATTTGTACTAGAAATTACACCAAACATCCTCAGTATGATATTGTGTTTTTCACTGCAAGTCACTTTCTAATATCCAGAGTTTTCCTTTTCTACAATCACTGTAAGAAAATATAAAACATTGTTTGATCCATCTAATATAATCTCAATAAAAAAACACAAAAATTTTGCAATGTGACAACATCTGGAGAAGTTCAAGGGCTAGAGATACTTTTGCAAGTAAATTTTTTTTTTTTTAAATTTTCTAGAACTCTTAATATTTCAAGTTACTATTTATATATTTATTTAATACAAAGAAGGCATGGCCAGATTTTTGGGTCAGCTATGTGAAGGAACATGTCTGTTCTTGCTTCTGGAAGTTTTTAAGTTAATTAAAGACTAGATGTCATGAAGAGGAGGAAAGCAGCCTTAATACGACTGAAAAACATAAAAACATTTGATATCAGTCAATATCAATAACTTATGTTTTAAATATTTGACGTAGAGCCAAACTGGAGGCGTGACCGTTCCAGTTTATCCACAGTTTTCACTCAGCGCAGTTGTTTTTCATTTTTAAGAAGTTATGAGGCACAGAGGTGAAACTTAAACTGCTGCAGCACAAGCTACTCAACAGGTCGTTGCTAGGTAACCACAAGTTACTCAGGAGGTCGTTGCTAGGTAACCAAAGAGTGAGTGAGTTAGTTGATGCCACAAATATTGCTTGGCTTCCTGTTAGAAGTTGAGCGGCTAAAGTTTTTCCTCTGCCTACGTCTCCCAGAATGCTGTGCGGTTCTGGATCGGAGTTCAGTGAATATCCTATCTACTGAATATTCTGTCAGACACATTATCTACTGATATTGATCATGTCATGTGTTTATTGCGATACATATTGTTATTGATTTATTCTCCAGTCCTAATCGCAGATTAAATAATGGGATGAAATTTTGCTTTTTGTTTCATTCCATCTTCAGGATGAATCAGAAAAATCAACAATGCATGCCGCGCGAATTTAATCCAGGAGGTTTATTCCAGTTTGTCTCATCTCACCGCCAGCAGTCTGGGGACGAAGAGTCTGTGTCCCATCCCTAGAAGGTCCATGACCCTGCAGTAAGGGTCTGCTGAGGTTTGGCTGCCCTGGGCGCTCTCCTCCTCTCTTCCCTCGCCATCCTCCAGGGCCCTGCATGCGGCCGGGAGGGTCAGGTGAGGGTTCAGGGCCCGGGCAGGGGGCGGAGACGGCGGTGGGGTGGGACAGGGCAGGGGGGAGGGGTCGTCCCGCTCCGGGGCCAGGCTGGCAGCTGACTCCAGGGTGTCGGGCAGCAGTTTCGACGTTGGCGCAGCAACGGCGGGGCGCGATGGACCTCAGTTAGCGGCGATCTCTCGGGGTTGTTTGAGTCTGGTGGTGGACGTCGTGTGGCGGCCCCTCAGCTTGTCCCGCTGTCAGAGCCTCAGCTCCGCCCCCCGATGCCTCAGAACCACAGTCAGAAAACGATGAGTCGACACCGCCGTCTGCATAATGCTGAGTCCTACAGCGGCGGATTTATTCACTCTGGAAATCCAGTCACACTTCCTACACTCGGCTTCCTCTGCAAAAACTCCCGACCAATTCCAGTCCGGTATGCTGTCGCCTAGCAACAAAACGGCTCAACACGTGGGCTGCTGCTCCATGACACTGAAGCGGAGACGAGAACCCCACCTTTTTTTGATTTCTTCTCTTATGTTAAACTTCCAACCCCTTCTCCCCTGACGACGCTTTAGCTTTCTTTGAAATGCAAAACAACAACACAGCTCTTCATCCGCTCTCTGAAGCTGGAACAGTCGGCGCAGAGAGACAAGAGGAGGTTTGTTTGCTGGAAATGTGGCACTTCTCCACCTGCAGGAGATGATGCTCTGTGTTACTTTATGGCTGAGTGGGTGCTGGACTCATGCAAACCAGCGATGCATCAAAAACCAGGATAAGAAGGAACAGAAAACATAAACTGTTCTTTTTCCTCACAGATCCACTCAGGATTAGTGAGTAAAATCATTTTCCTGTTAGCAGCCGGGCGTCCGGTCTGATCTTTCAGATGAAGCCAGCTCCTTCTGAGAGGAAGTTACTTCTGATCCACGCAGGATGAGTGCTGGCAGGAGTCGATGTCAGAAATGTTGGTCCTGTCCAGCAGCCGGTCGGGTCAAAGCAAAGACACCTCACTGCTTCCCATGAAGCCTCTCCCAACCTTTGTGATGCTAACTGCTGAAATGCTAACAGCTGGCAGGGGCGGCTTCGTTGCAGATGGTGGACGGAAGAAACGCGTGGTAGAAATAAATGTTCAGCAGAGAGAGAGCAGAGGAAGAGATGGAAGGAGAAGAGAAGGAGGCAAAAAGGGCGAGAAAACGAGGGAAAGAAGATGCTCCGAGCATGAATCCGAGAAAGGTAAAGATGAAGAGGGAGGGATAAAAAGAACCGAAAGCTGAGATTTTCTCCCTCTGGCTCAGGTTGCTAATGTTATAGCCAATGCTCCTGTTGTGATGTGGATAGCAACTGCTAAGCTGGGCAGGGAGGGAGGCGAGCGCAGATGAAGGGAGGGGAGGTGAGAGCAGCGGGGAGCGCAGGAGGGAAGGAGGAGGGAGCATCGGAGGATAATGTCGTCATGACCGGCCAATAAGAGGCAGGCAGTGGGAGATCCTCCACTCTCCTCCTCTTCAGCATCCTGACCATCCTCGTTTGTTCCCATTTCAAACCACTGAATCTCAAAATCTCCACTTTGCTTCTACATAGCTTAATTTGTCAAAAATATATAAACAGTCGCACAGTTTTACCACATGATCAAACCGTATTTCACAGCCGTATTGTTATATTCACATTGGTATCGTTTGAAATTTTATTTGCATCATCATCGGGGTTTTTTTGTGTGCATGCAACGAATAAAATATTCTGTTCTATTCAAAACGAAAGAATTGTTTCAATAAAAGATGCAGCTGGTGAAATATCTATTGTACTTTCATAAGAAGGTTCTTCTCTGCTGTTTTCTGAGCAGCAGCCTGATGTCTCTGCAGATGCTCATCATGCTTTCATATATGAAATAATCACTGTTATTACGACTGTTATCAATATTATTGTTAATAATTAGCGAAGATGTGTATTATTCCTGCATCGTGGAATATTGCATCTTTAAAATAAATGTCTTCTTAATTTTATGTTGCTCATGGTTGTGTTTTATTTACCAATATTTAACAATTTGGGTTGAGTAACTTGTGAGAAAATATACAATTTCTTCTGGGGGATTAATAAAGTCTATTCTGTTCTATATTGATATAGAACGATTGATTCTTGCTCACAGTGGTATGCATTGTACCAGAGATTGATATGGTTTTAGAAAACACTAAGTGAAAATGAATAATAATTCATTAGATGATCCCATTAATGTAATGGGTGTAAATATAAGTTTATGCTTCTGCTTTGAACATGAATCCTCATGTTACTGTTGTTGTTTCTCTTGCTTTTGGTTTATATTTATTTTTCTTGTATATAACTTTGTTCAATAAAGTCAAACTCAAACTTATTCATGTGGCTTGGTCCCCCTAATGAAATATTTTTATGAAGTAGTACCACATTTTAGACTGATACAGCCTTTAAAAACCTTCTAACTTTAAAACTTTTTAAACTAATCTTTACCTATTTTTTTGTTTTGAAACTGTCAACTGGAGCCAAACATGCCTGATGTATGAAAAGCCCACAGACATCCTACTGTCCAAGATAAATTATCCTCCACAGTCACTACTTCAAGAAAATGTAAATAATATCCAAAAACCTGGATCCTAAATCTGTTCAAAAACAATGACACATTGTCTTTTTTCTGCAAGATTTTTTTAAATTATAAAAATAAAAACTACATTAATATGACACTAAATGAAAAGTAAATGAGATGCAATTAGATCTGTAGTCTCTCTAATAGATGGGTAACAAATATGTACTCACATCAAAATTTCCAGGACTGAACGGAGAGCTTAAAATCCAACTAAGTACATATTTGTGTACATTTGTATCCCTACTGCAAACAGAGAACAGGAGGCCCCATGTTTGTCTCTGAAGAACCACAATTCAGAAAGACATGACAATATGACATGAACAAAGCCACTGCAGCATTTTTTCATTTAGAAATAAAACATGAATAAATTTGTCTTATATATTGTTTCAATATAAGAAGATGTTGGTGAAAGAAAATGATCCCATAACAATAATTTATATCACTCTGATTAGCAACCAGATAAAACAGAAAGATGTTTTTCTTTCCCTCTTAATCGTTTTGGCATTTTATTCATGCGGAAGTGTGCAAAGGCATTCGCTCTCCCGTTGTCTAGATGCAGTTCTTCTTATGTCCGCTTGTGGGCGCCAAATATTAGAAAATGAATTTAAACCCAACGCTCCAGTGTTAAGTACAGATCTTAGAGAAGAGATTGATGATGCCGGAAGTCTAACTGTAGTTTTCCAATATCAAGGTTTTTGCAACACAAATAATGTATAAGCAGTCAAAAAAAGATTACATTAAAACAAAAGACGTTCAAGTTTTACATAGAAGCTAATTGTTTAGCTAGACACAATAAAATATGTTAGAATTAAATAAATGTATGAATATATTACTAACCTTGAGCAAAGCCAGGGCCACATTGAAGATGATGCTCAGTCCCTTTAAGACACAGAGAAAAATGTAAGAAGAGGAGAAAAACAATAGAGACAACTTTCCTGTTACTTTGCAAAAAATAAAAGTAAAAGAAAAATGGTAAACTTTAAGTTTCACTATTAGCTAAATTTTTTCTTTTCAAAGATTCAATATTACCCCATTTTGAAACTACCAGTAAAAGATACCATATAGATACACTAGATATTTCTATAGTGGCCCTGCTACAGTATTTATACCTCTTGAAATGTTTTATTTAGTTACATCTTACATAAATATTTCAATACTTTCAAAAGGGGGTCGTGGGAGATCTGTGTGACAAGTCAACAGGGAGCATAGCATCGTAGTGGATTGGAAGAAAAAAGATGCATAGATTTTAATGGTTTTTACTCACAAAAACCTGCATTTGTCCTGTCACTTTTGGAGTAAATCCCAGCCTTAATTTTCCACAAAACATTTAAATTATTCTTAGATAATGTAAGTTTAGTCTGTCGCTTTAAATCCAAATTTACTGCTGCTGGCCACGCCCCCCAACTCAGCATTTACACTCACATGTGAAAATGGCTACAAACAAAAGTGTAATTATACAACCTTAAATCTTTGAATAGCAGAAGTGGAGCCTCCTGCACAATCAACAAGAATGCAGAAAGTGGTTTCTGGATGGTAAGTCGACAACAAAACACCAGCTGACTCTGAATGGGTTGCTAGGCAACGGGTTAGGCTCAGGTGAGGTTTTCTACTGATTTGTGACGTTACAGTCTGAAGGTTTTTGAAATGGCTCCTTTTTCAGACACCAAAAGACTTATTGCCAAAAAGTGACTGGGATTCTTTTTTTTATTGCTTGAGCTGTTTTTAGAAGCAAAAATGTGAGTTTTGCATAATTAACTCAGGTGTGATCTCCCTATTTGTTACAATTCAAAACATTGCCTACATTCTGTTAAAAAAGTATTTCACAGTTTCTTTCTTAGCTTTATGCCCGTGGCCGCTGTTAAAAACCTGCTTTTTGCTTTCCATTTTACTGTGACACTTCTTTCAATTTTGACACAAAAAGAAAATGTAGAACCGATGCCAGCTCTGCATGGGAACACCCCTCTCCTTGGTCTCTGGGACAACCAGTTCACATGGCAACATGGAGCTAAAAATATCCAGAGAGCTCCAAAAATAACCGAAGAAAATGAAAAGAAGATGGGCTCTGCCTCCACACGCCGATCTTTGTGGGCCTGAAGATGGTGCTACCATGCTGAGCCAAGATCAAAGGAGCGTGCGAGGGAAAGAAATACCAACTCATCCCAGCAAGGAAGAATCAGAGGAGATGAAAGTCAAATATTCAGAAAGGGGAGGACACAGTATGGGTGTGTTAGGAAGTTTTCACAAATACTAAAGTGAGGCGAATTGAGCAGATCCAGCAAGGTCACTCTTTTAAAAGAGACATAAAAGGAGTTTCGGCCCTGAGTCCAGGTTTACAAATGAGAAAAAAAATATCTAGACTGAGAAGTAAAAACAAAGGCTGAACATTTTGAATCATAAAACAGGCTTACAAGTTCAGCTCTGTTCAAGAAATAAAGGTAAACAAGGCTGTGAATTAGATGGAGATTGTTGCTAAGAACTGAGAAAATAAAGATAATCTGTTCAATTTTTAAATTTAGACCCAGAAAGAGGAGAGTTTCAGCTGGATGCAAGAGCCGAGGTTTTACTGGCATGTTTTCATCCTGCAGCTCATTGGCTGAGAAAAAACAAGGAAACTTTTAATTATTCTGCCTCAGGCTCACAGAAGGAAAGAGAAGGAGGCAGGACAGCAGGAAAGAGGAGGAACATATTTCATGTTGATTGTTTGTGCAAAGAAACTTTTCATAAAAACTCCAATAGGTTTTAGAATCACTTTCTACTCTAGAATTCATTTCTACTTATTTATTACAAGAAATATTGAAAAACTGATTTTTGTAAGGATTCAGTAACTCAAATCAGAAGCTTAGATACATTCATTCACTAAGATTATTGTATTTTTTTTAAACAAATTTGGAGCCCCAGATTATGATTTAATGACTTTTAAAGCCTCTGATGAGGTTGATTCATGTCTCAAAATCCTAGAAGTGACGCCTTCATCTGTTCAAACAGCCATGTGTCAGCATAAAAAGCACATAAACTCAAACTATCATAGCATTCAGGAAGAAGGTAACGTTTTCAGCCTGCTAATTATTTGTACATTTTGAAAGAAAATAGAGAAATGAACCAAACAGCAGCAATATAGTTTCTAAGCAAGAAAATATTAAGAAGTAGTGTTTCCTTAATGTCGTAGTGTTTCCTTAATGTCGTAGTGTTTCCTTAATGTCGTAGTGTTTTCTTAATGTCGTAGTGTTTCCTTAATGTCGTAGTGTTTTCTTAATGTCGTAGTGTTTCCTTAATGTCGTAGTGTTTTC
>CAEGAF010133705.1:0-34664 GCA_903067075.1 Micropoecilia bifurca | reverse complement strand
CCTGCGACAGACTGGCGACCTGTCCAGGACGTACCCTGCCTCTCGCCCGGAACGCCAGCTGGAGATAGGCACCAGCAACTCCCGACCCCATTAAGGGATAAAGGGTGTAAGAAAATGGATGGATGGATATTAAGAAATACATTTTCCTTTGGTTCTCGCCGTTTCTCCTCTGCCTTAATCTGTAATTATCCATCCATCTGCCTGTTTGTGGATTCTTTTCAGATTTTCTAATAATAATAATAATGGATTTTAATCTGAGCCTTTAATTGCTTTAAACACTGAAACACAACATGGAGATAGACGAGCATTTGAGCATAAGAGACACACATCCTGCATATTTAATGATGTTCAGAACATATGACAGAAAAACAGACTGCAACCAAAAAAAGACTTGTATTCATCAAATTTCCCCTCAGGTTTTGTTTTTTCTTTCTTTCTTCAGTGCTGCTCTGTTTGTTCCCCCAAAATGTTTTCGTTGAGTTGATTAGCAGACATGTGTTTATCCAGGTCAAAGTTCAGGCTTACTCAACGATAATGGCTGCGCCTCTTGAAGTGGCAAAGTGTTCAAAAAAGTGTTGTTTTTTTTGTTTTTCACCATCCAGCCTTACAGCAACTCAAAGGAGGTTCAGTAATACATCTTTTTCTCTTGTTGGGCTGAAAGGAAAGTGAGAGTAAATGACTATCGATTGGCCAGCCGAGGGATTGGGCCTTCGCGGCCCCGCTAACTGCTAGTCTGCCTGAGTAGCTATTATTAGCATTGCTCAACATGTCGCGCACGACTCAGGTAAGTGGCTGTCCCTGACAAATGGTGTTTGCCAGTCCAGTCCATTATCTGTGGGACCGGGATGACCGCTGGGCCCCTGCTGCTAATATGCAAGGAGATGGTTATCAGTTCAAATTAAGAGGAGACCCTTCCGGGGACCGAACAATGTAATTGTTTTTGACAAGTTGCAGCCCTGCAGGCTCAAACCCTCCAGAGAGAAAATGGATGCAACTCGGTGGAAGACAGAGGAGAGAGAGAGAGAGAGAGAGAGAGAGAGAGAGAGAGAGAGAGAGAAAGAGAGAGAGAGAGGTAGAGCCCAGATGGGTGCTCCTGCAGGACGCCTCCCCCTCCTCATATTTCAGTGGATCAGTCTGAGAGTTAATCTGTTCCATCACAAAGATGCAGATGAGGTTACTTGCAATTGTGTGATTAAGCCGGGCAGTAAATCACCGGTCGTGTCATGACGGCTGTGTCATCCATGCGAGTGTCGGCGTGAGGCATGTGGATGTGCCGTTCAGGATGTTTTCGCTCCTAATGCCACGGCGAAGTCCCGGTTGGATACCTCATTAAAATCAATTTCATGTTAATGCTTAAAAACTCGATAGCTTTAAGGTGCAGTAAAACGCATTACGTTCCATCATTATTACACGCTCCGCGTTCGTGTTATGGTTGTGTCGCTTTTATCTCACTTAGCACCTGGGGTGGCGTAATACATCCAAATCACATGAGACAATCCACCACACTGGGCTCCCAGAGAGTTTCAGCAATGAACCAGGAATCCACATTTTTGTGTTTTCAATATAAATTAAGGTTTTTAAAAAATGCAAACTACTTTTTTTTGTTTGTTTTTTAAAGAATCTGCAAACAATGTGAAACATTTCAGTCAAGGTGTGACTAACTCATGTATGGATTGAAAAGAGGTCCTATTGCCTTTTTGCAAATAGATTTAATGTTTTGAATAATATCAGACTATGTTATTCAGTTTAGGTTTTACTAATCTAGTTAGGTTTGGCACTTCAAACTAAGTAACAAACAATGAATAGTCCTTTACTTTTGCACTAACAGAAAACTATGATCTAGATGCCAACTTTAGTTCTTAAAATACTTCATATCTCATTCTGCCGCTTTACTTCAGATCTCGCTTCAAATCAGCTAAGAAGTTTCCGACTTGCAGTAATTGGGTTTTGTTGACGGCAAAACATTTATTTCATTCCAATAAGAGGATCTGCTAGAGAAGCGCTCTAATGCTAAAAGATGCATCTTGCAATGATTTCCTCCAGAAGGTTTTGATGCAACCTGTTGATAATTACTAATAAAAGAGCGCCGTTCCAAGCATGACCTACATTACTAGCTTTTTGTTTTCGGGGCACAAAAAAACAGGCCGAATATGGCCGCAGGCTAGCTGGCTAACACTGTGACATGATAGTGCAGATGGAGCATCAAGCAACCAGTGTCAGGATCTTAGTCATGGAACCGACTCAACCATTATAGAACAGAACTGTAGCACATTTTAAAAGACTAGCTTTGAGAACCAATTTTTTCAGCTTGGTCCGACTATGTAGAACCAGAAAGTATCAACAACAACATTATGACCGAAAGATATTTCAACATCCTGATCCATTTCTATGAACGAGGAATGTTTGACCTGAAATAGTCCATTTATTCCTATGAGCCACGTTTTGATGACATGAGCAAACGTCGAGGCTGTGTGTGTGTGTGTGTGTGTGTGTGTGTGTGTGTGTGTGTGTGTGTGTGTGTGTGTGTGTGTGTGTGTGTGTGTTCTCCGTGCTGCTCCACGACAAAACTGAGAATTGCTGAAATATTCTGCATAATTGGGATTTTTCAAATAAAGGGGTTACAAGCTACATCTTGCAAAGACGGTGATAGATGATTATGTTGTCTGGCGTGCACCTTAGTACCGTTATGCAGCAAGCAGAAGATTTGGAGGACAGCGAAACTGGACCTGTATTCAATCTTGATTTTGGAACCAACAACAACCCCACATCCAGGATTAGCAGGCAAAGAAACGCAGACAGATGAATTCCTACCACGTTCACAAGCCTCACCGCTTAACAAGGTCTGTTCGTTCCGTGGTGATATGTACGACAATCACACATGCTTCTTGTGCATCACCATTCCCCCAGGACTCTTTCCTCGACAATCCGGCTCTGACTGAAAGGTATAAATACCTCTGACAAGCAGTCCCTCTGGGAAATGTGTTCTCTAATTGTTTGTTTTAACTGGCTATTCTCCACTCGATTTGCCAATATTTATGGTGCAGAGAGACAGAGAGATGGCTACAGCTGGTGCTCAGATAGACGGGACGAGAAGGGGACGAGTCGCGGTTGATTGCGCGTAACTGCTGTTTTCAGGTGCGCCGTGGAATTACAATGGGAGAGGAACAGCAGGGGTTCGTGTTTCCGGAGTGGAGACAAAAGACGTGATTGACGGATGCGAGGATCGGGCGCCACACGACAATCACAGCATGTCCAGCGCCATGCAATATTATGGTCAGAGGGTCACCGGGACAAATTCACTGCAAAAAGCTCCGCAGTGCGGCTGGCGCGTTAATTTTTAGAATTGCTGCTCATTAGACTTTGTTTTCCCAACTTCATCTGCCAAGAAATCCGACCCCGTTTCTAGCACTAACTTGAAAATTTGTTTTGTTGCACTTGCTTCTTTTTGTTTTTGTTTCTTCTTGTTGTTGTTTTTTTCATTTGGGCCATATGGCTGCGCTCTGTTGCAAGCTGTTCAGCTGAATGTGAACACAAAAACCTGGGCACCTAGAGACATCATTAAGACAGAGAAAGGGTTGGGTTAAAAAAAAAAAAGTTGAAGTCCGCCATACTTGTTGATTTCTCAAAACTGTTCCAAGTCTTACAAATCTGCTGCCTGCTTTTTCTGCACTGTTGTTCTTCATGGGGAAAATTACCTTTGTGTTTCGCAGAGAGAAATAAGAAAACGACGAGTCTTGGGGATTAAAGTTGGCATTAAACTAACAATTTTTTTAAAAAAAACCATTGTCGTTATAAATGACTTTTTCTAATGTTCTGTCAGTGACTTTAAATGGTGTCACCTCTTTTGTAAGTAGACCCTAAATGATGACAGATGATGGATTTGTATGAATTTTTATAATAACATCACCACACACACACACACACACCGAACAAACACACAGAGTATCCCCAACAGTCGATCCCTGACACTGAAATCTGAAACCAATTTAATATCTGTCATGTCCCCATTAAAATCCGAGTGTTAATTACACCTTATAAAAAGCCTGTCATGTTCCATAATCCCACAAGCAGCAACAACTCAAACTCAATCAGCGCCTTGGATCGAGCCACGAGCAAGTGCACTGTCAGCCCGTAATTGAATGGTTGTCCAGGCCGGGCACAAGGCTGCCAATTCAATTCATGTTTATTGTTCAACATCTAGATCTCAAATCTGACCTTGAGGCTTTAGAGGCTCGTCCTTTTCTCCTCGCCGCCCCGTCTGAAGCAGGCGCGGACCGTCGTGCCGAGCCGCGTCTCGATTCCGATGCGGATCACGTCAGCCTGCCAAGAAGGGGGGGGGGGGGGTGGAGCTGGGGGGCTCAACGCTCACCAGCCTGACCTGGATGTTCCTCCCTCGGTTCAGTCCTTTCTTCTGCTTCCCACTCTGCTGTGGTTCTCTCCTCCCTGCAAGCAGCTGTTCATTTCCTGTGTGCTACTTTGCGACTAACAGCCCCATATTCTCCTCAGACTTCTCGTACATCTTAGGAAGTGGGAGGGGTGTTGGGGGGGAGGGGGGCACAAAAAAGAAAAACAACGGGAGGAAGACGGGGATGAAATGGTTGTTAAAAATGATCAATTTCTGCTTTGTGTAAGAAGGGTAATAACCCGATTGTTCAAGTTATCAGGAAGAGAGAGTGCATCAGCACTAGATGAATGTCTCTTTTCGGCTAAAGATGCCATCTCTGTAAGGAGTCCCGATGCCTCAGTAGAAGCATCTACACTAAAGAGTGTTGTTATTGCAGCACGAGAAACGTTCTTGTGAGTAAGGTCGGATTATTTCTACTTACCTGCAGATTTCTGGGTCTTTGTCCAATTTTAGCCCTCGTATGTGAGATTAGACATGATGTGCTAAACAACGATAAACGGATAAGAAAAGTCTCTTCTTCCTGTTTCCAAGCTTGCATGTTAGTTTTTCAATTATCTATTCAATTCCCTGTCAGGTGTGTGAGTTTTCCTCAATTTGTCACAATAATTGTTTTTTCTTTCAACAGTAAATCTCCATGAAGTTATCAGCTCTTTTGGCCATCGCATAGGAATCCCAATGAGCTGTCATTGTTCATAGCTTCTGGGTTTTACACCACTTGGACACACATGATGAGCTTGACATCAGATTTAAATTGTGTCATTCTACAGCCAGGAAATAAACCTTTGTCCATGTTCATAGTGTTTTCATAGCGTTTCAGTTTCAAGTCAGGTTTGTGTTTGTTTTTTCTTCTTGTTCCTTTCAGATTCAGCCTAAGGGGCAGGATTATGTCGAAGGTGTCACAGAGACAGCCAAGTCCTCCACAGAGCAGATTGATTATTGCATGAAGAGAACCTAAATCTCATTTTGCCTGTGTTTGAGTCCGTGGCAGCACCATCCTCAAGACCCCAAACTAAAGCTAAAAAAAAACACATGAGGACTCTTGGATAAAATGATCAGCAGCCGCTTCTGGAAGCAACTCTGTTGACTCTGTTCCACCAGGACAATGGTCCTTCACATTCCAAGGAATTCCTAAGGAGGTCTTTGGAATAAATTATGTAGTGTTTTGGATTGAACTAAATCTGAATTGTGTGCCATGTGATGTTTGGTCACACAAGTTCAGTGAAGAGAGAGAGAAAACGTCTTTCCCCTGGAGGGAAATCCAAAAATCTGATCCGGTGTCGGGAAACGTTCTCTCAAAAATGACTGACGAGCAAATGGACAACATCCAAGCATTGTCACTTTAATGACTCAAACATATCCAAAGATGTTCTATTTAACAGCTTGATAACATTGCCTTTTCTTTGATTTCATTGATTCATTAGAGGGACTGGGCACTGTACTATATATTATCTTCCTAATTAATGATCCAGTCTGAAACCAATTGTCTTAAGTAAACTAACTTTGAACTAAAACGTTAAAAGGATTAAAAATGATCACTTCCAAGTGCAGAATTTACTTTTCATAGTAGAAATTATTCTGAAGACTCAGTTAACCGAGTCAAGTGAGTCCTCAAGATCTTTAGATGGGTTCTTTCGTGACCTCCTGGATGAATCTTTGTAGGCTGACCACTCGTGTTGTAAGTTTTCTTCATTCGTAGCTGATGGCTCCCACTGTCTAACTACTAATCTTTTCCCTTTAATAAGGTAATAATCACTGAAAACAGCATTCAGATTAACCAAGATGTTTAAAAGTTGTTTGCTCTCAAATAAATGTGCTCCAAATAAGTAGAGTTAAAATAAATCTGTAAAGGATGTGAATTCTTCTTGACATCACTCAATGCCGATGAATGATTGTGACATTTAAAGTCTTTCTCTCACCGTCTCTCCGTCTGCATCGCTGATGTAAATGGAGAGTTGCTTAGGCGCAAAACTTTACCAAGTTGGCATTTTGAAGCTTACTGTTGGCAACAATTAAATTTACCAAGAGTCACTGGTCACATCATGACCAATGCCACACTTGTGAATATACTGCTGAGCTATTAGACCATAGAGAAGCACATTTATGCAAGCTTACCTCATTACATAACCACTCATAAGGGGCTTTGGTGTAGCTCCATATGGTTAAATGACACCATGTAAAAGCGGCAATTCGAGGGGGATATATGTATGTCCATCTTGCCAAAAGTAGCATTTTCTCCTATGATTATGATGGTCGACTACATATTCTATATGGTGTGCAATAACTGTGCATTGACCGATTAAGCAACCAAAGCTAATGAGATTTTAAAAAATAAATAAAAACCTGCTTTAGATTCAGCCTCTGAGAGCTCATTGCTCTACAAATTACAGACTTAATGTTCTCACCACAACCTTATGTTTTCCAAGGTAAAGCCCTTTGGTTATCAAGGATGCAGCACTCTATAAGTCATAGATTATTTATGTACGGTCTGTCCATACCCTGCAGCTAGCCTACAAACTAGCTTGCTCAGTGGGTTTCAAACTGATTTATTTTAGGTCTAACCTCAAAAAATATTACTGTAAGTGATGCTCTGTCGGTTACACAAACTATAGAAATGTCAGATAACAACCTTATTTATCCCTACGCAGAGAGTTGATGGCTATTTTCAACTTATGTCAGTGGATAGCTAGCTTAAAGCGGACAATGGTGAATATTGATAGCTTTTGGTGGTGGTAACCATCGGTAGGTGGACTGACACTGGCGGCTGGCCGACAGACAATGGTTGGAAATTACAGGTTTTGAATTATTTGACAAAGAACAGAGCCACATGTTGTTCGGAACACGTTTTATCACCAGCTGCTTTTTCAGTTGTCTTTCATAACGTCAGAGTGAATCTGTGACCAAAATCCAGAGTAGAATGTGTTAACTCTTCTTTTTAAATAAATTGGTGATAAATTCTGTTTGCTTGGTCAACTGCCTCCCCTTTGTGATCGCTGTACGTTCTTGTATATTTTAAGTGAAAGGATTATGCTTCTTTGACATACCCAATGTCAAGGAACTAAACAATAAAATAAGTTTTAAATCAGACTGTGTTGAGAAAATGACCTGATAAAGACCAAGACCGTGTTCAAAGTGCCTGCAGACTTTGTTGATGGTGTGCATCCTTAGCTTAATCAGGTTATTGCGAGTAATGGTTGCTAAAATGATTTTTATGCCACCTTTCATCTTGAGTAGCTTTATATCTTCTTCATTTTTTTATTTTTTTTTTTACTGAAGCTCTCAAAGTACACAGACTGTTTTTCATGTGCTTGCATGACTTCCTCAGCTCTCCTGTAGTGGAAGTCATGATGCTTTTGCAACCCTGAGATCAGAAGTAACTGGATCAATTGTTTGATTTTTTTTTATTGTAATTGTTTTATAGAGATCACAGCCATGACAAGTTGGGCTACTAAATACAACATGCTTGCAACGATGTATGCAGATGCTACCCTGAGGCCTTCCATGGTTTTATGGTCAACAAAGCAACTCCTCATTTTGAAGTGGAAGGAAAATTATATTTTGGTATTCAACCCCCTTGAGTCAACATACCTACCTACAGCTTCTAGTGTTTTCTAGGAGTACGTCTCAGCCAGTATTGTTTATCCAGCCTCTTCTGCATGTTTGAAAGCCCTTATTTTTGTTAATTTTGATGATTTCAGACTTTCAGGTAAGAAAAACATGACATTTAAAGTTACGATATTAAATCAGAAATGTTTGCTTCATGAAACGTATGTATAATTCCTGCTTAAAGGTTATTTTCAAAACATGTTGTAAATCTGACAAACTGGCCTTATTTGAACATTTATTCTAATTCACTGACATAATATGCATATGACCCTTTAAGTAACAGATGACATCAGTGTTTGTATCTACTATTGGAAAATAATTTTAATGGTTTAAATTAAAACGTCTATAATTGTAACTTTCATTTAAAACCATTGTTCAATTCTGAATTATTTTTGTAGAATTTATTGCTCAATTCTACATTATTTTTGGAGAATTTAATGAGCCCCTGCTATCATGATGAAAAGTTTGTAGGTGAACCCAAATGCAGAAGATGGAGACTTAGAGTAGATGACGATAAAATTTAATAAAGGTACTTGAACAAAACGTGCAACAAAAAAAAATCCATGGAGGAATGTGGAGTAAGAACAAAAAACAAAATACACAAGAAGGGAACCAGCAAGGGAACATGGGGCAGAACAAGGAAGTGACAGGAGTAGACGAAAGGATCCAGCAAGTAATGACTGAGGATGAGAAGCCTATATACTGAGGATGTTGAAGGCTGAACAAAAGACCTGGGCTGCTGAGCTAAAAGATTGCAGGTGTGATTAGAGGAAGAAGGAGGCAGACTGAAGAGGTGGGGATTGAAACAAAAGTAGCCCAGGGGATCAAAAAATAAACATAACACTGAAGAATAACTAGACTAAAGAAATATAATTATACAAGAGTGACAGAAAATAACTACAAGGAAAAAGATAAACAGAACTAGAATCACTAAGTAGTTGAAATCCAGGCAGAACTAACAGAAAAAGGACTAAGGAACACCAAAAATGACAAAATCCAAAACCAAACTCAAGCAACCCCTTATCCTAACACCAATAGCTCCAGACAAATGGTTCCAGAGCTCTTTTTATAGTTGTGGAAATCATTACTTTTTAACAACTTTACTAACTTCTGTGTCCCACTTGTAAAATAATCCCCCACAGGATGATGTTCCCACCACTTTATCTTACGAATGGATAGGTAGTTTGCTGATGACTCTGTGCTTTTTTTTGTTTAACATCTTGTGTCATTTTCCAGAAAAGTTCTGTGGCCTTCACATAATAGTTATATTTAAATTGAGATGAAGTTATACACAGTAGTTTGGTGACTTTTTGGGTTACTTCTCACAGCAGTGGGTTACATTTAGTATCATGTAGGGTTATCAGAGAAAACGGGACTTCAGACTGTAACTCCTAGAAAATTGGACAATATGTATATATTTTCTTCCACTTTATAATTATGCACTACCTTGTGCTGATTTATCACACAAAATTCCAATAATATATGATACTTACATTGCATTTACAAGGCATTGTGTATAACATATAACATCCTCTTCCCTCTTCAATAGTTTTTATGTTGCTTCCTGTTCACTCATGGATGAAATGAGGAATCGGTGCTTTGTTTATATCTGCCTGTTCAAGTGCAATGGTTAGTTCCTTTCTTTAAGTCTCTACAGAGAGCTGTATTTCTTTCTAACCTGTTCTAGCCTTGCTCCATGTCTAATTGCTGCAGGCTGACTATGTAGCCAAATCTAAATTGTGCCTTTTTGCAAAAATCACTCGCAAAGAAGCTTCATGTTACAGTGTAGCGTGACTAAATGCACTAAATGGCTTGTTTGTCTTTAGTGTGAAACCTTACGTCTGACGGCAACCTGATTGATCGAGACAGATTACTTGTGGACATTTAAATGTTCAGAGGGGAGCTGAGAACACGGTCAACAGAGCAGATTATTGAGGCCATCGACCAACAGCTCAGTGGTTAATTTAACACAGGAAGCCCAATATCAAGACAAACTTTCTGTTTTTTTCCCTCCTCTTGGCTGCCTCTCTTCTCTCCATCTGTTACTTTGCATCCTCTTTCTCCCCTCTTTTTTTGTCCCTTTCTCCCAACTCTCTCCGTTGGATGTTTAGTGCTGCTGACATGAACAATGGTACCAGTGCCTCCGTCTTGCCAGGAGAAGCTTCTCGACAATTCACGCTGATTGTTCTCAAATTGCCCAGCTGGGAGAATCACCGCTTCAGTTTGATGCTTTTTAAAGTGCCCCTGAATCTGGTGTTACAAGGAGCTCCAGTACCTCTGGCTCTCACCCATTTGTCATTTTTACGCCCACACACGCTAAAACAGCGTCTTGTAATTTTTTTGTTGTTGCTTAAAAGAAGGTTCTGTTAGATTATTTGCTGGAGAACAAATACCTGCGATCAGCTTGCAGGAGTTTTCTTCCGAGGCGTCATCCATCCGTTGCTCCAGTCAGGGTTTTGGTGGCGGGAACTTCTCTCTCGGTTTTATTTGAATTCTCCCCCGTCGATTGTGATTTCAGCTGAGTCCAGTTTCTTGTTCTGTGGGTTACAATACAGCTGTTTTCTGTTGAACAGTTCCTACGGATCAAAGCTCTTTCTAATGAGACTCCAGTTTTCTACAGTAGTAAAATGCTAAAAGTCCTCACTCCTCCTGTTGCTGTGCACTGCCAGTCAGCTGGCTGAATGCTCATTCAGTTTTCCCTTTCTTATTAGAGAAACTAATGCAGCTGCTTCCTGGTTGTGAAAAAGAGAAAAATTGCAATGATGTTGAAACAACATAAAATCCACCCAGATTTACCAATCTGTAATTGGTAAACTTCAAGTTAAGTCTCCAGTAGAAATTTCAGTTTAAAAGTAAAAGTCTGTCTAAGTCTGTCGCAATAATCAATTTTATCACTTAATCCCATGATAAATCAAAATGAGCCTGATGATTTCTATTCTGATTAATATTTTTTTGAATGGCCATTACACTTACAGAGACTTCATAATCAATTTTATTGTTATGTGGGTTTTTTAAAAATTAATTTATTGTGTTTGGTTGTTGTTTTTAAATATTCCAGTTCAGTAGCATCTATATCCAGAAGAACATGGGAGTTAACCAGTGTTCTTTACACAAACTTTACTTCTCTTTGAGACGTCAAACTTGCATTATTATGTAAATTATGTAAAGTTATAAATGTATAACTTGTAGATGGTCTCGAAATAACAATATTATCATTTATTGCAATAATTTCTGGAACAATTTATGGCCTAGCAAAATTTGTTGTCACCATGCCCACATCCCGTTCCTATATGCAACGTTTACCAAGGGGAGTTAAAAATCTCCAATTAATGTCACAAACACTCAGCTGGTATTTTAAGGCGTTTTTCTGTTTTTTAGCACAAAAGGTGAATCAGCCAATCACGCAGTAAGTGCACTTAGAAGTGATCTGTAACTTGCCAAAGCTCAAACTGAGGATCAGCTTAGAGAAGAAAGACGGTTTTACTGGCATTGAATGCGACACGGTTATTGATGCCAGACAAGTTAGACTGTTGCAAAAACTGCTGATCTACTGAGATTTTCACACACAAACACTCATCAGAGAACGGTTCAAAAAAAAAAAAGAAGAAAAAAACGTCTGGTGTTCAGCATTTCATGAAATCGCCTTGTTAATGTCTGAGGAACATTTTTTAGGCCCCCCCAGATGATGCAACAGAGAGTAACTAAAATAGCCAATTCTTACAACCAAGGTATGCAGAACTCCATTTCTGAACATACAGCGTGTTGAACCTTGAAACAGTTGGGCTACAGCAACAGAAAACCACATTATGGTTGCCACCCTGACAGCTAAGAACAGAAAACTGAGGCTACAGTTCCCACATGCCCAGCAGATTTAGACAAGAAGATTGTAAAGATGTTGCCTGGTTTGATGAATCTCAGTTTCTCGTCTGAGGGTCAGAATACGGCACAAAAACATCAAATCATAGATTCAGTCTGACGTGTGAGAGCGTTATTTCTGTCCATTCCTTTATGACCGTAGAATCCCCATCTTCCGATGGCTAATCCAGCAGCAAATCCAAATGTTGAAATAATCTCAATCTTGGTTTACAATCATAGATTTTATGTTCTCCGTTGGCGCCACAGTCACCTGATTTGAACGCAAGACAGAATCTTTGGGATGCGGAGGAACTGGATAGTTGCGTCGTCCGTGTTCACCGGCAGCAGCTGTTTGATGTTATCACTACAATTAATTTCCAAAGCCACTTTGAAAGCAAAGTAGTATCTAATATTGTGTTTCTGGAAATTGTATCATCTGAACAATAAGAAAACCCAACTTAACATGTGAACTCCAAGCAAAGAACTCCTCGGCTTGAAACCGGCTTCGATAAGAGGAATCACAGCGAACCAGACCTCTGTCGCTAATAGAAACCATAGTCTCTGGATGAGTAATACTAATTGGCCTGCATAAACAGATTTATCACGTTCACATACTGCAGCCTCATTTCAGAGCTTCAAGATAGCTCTAAATGGCTTTTAAACTCTTATTTCTTCTTCCCTTTTTTTTATACCATCTTCTTTTTATAGCCCGCCAGATTGTGACGGTTGGAATCTTGAGTTTGTTCCACACACTTTGATTGTCCAGACAGTTGTGGTGATTAATGCTTGTGCCATCAGAGCTGGGAATGTGACAGGTCTGCCATTAGCCGAGAGTGATAGCTTAAAAGCAGCACCTATAATTACTGGCCTGTCAGCCTCCTTCTGCCTCAACCATGTTCACGCACTTTAATTGAAAAACACAAGCTGGATTGGCATGCTGCATTAAAGGCCTGCATTTACGTCTCGAAAGCAGGGGTGGGCGAGCTGATGAATTTATATTATCGAGAGCCTCGCGTGTGGAACGCCATCAGGTTTTCGGTGGAAACGTACAGTGTGAATAAATTAATACCGCAAGTGCACACAAAACTTTTCTTTTTCTTCTGAACTAAGCAAAAGCTTCAGTGATTTATGGCACCATTAAGTCTTTCTCTCTCTCTCTCTCTTTCTAGAAACATTTGGCATGAAATAAATCAGAAAACAAACCAGTAAATAAATAAAGATAACGCCGAAGTCTCTCCCTCCTTTCTTTTTTGCAAAGAAAACAGAACGAGCCCGGCGCTCAACGTGATCCCACTTTCTTCCCTATTTGTCAAAGTAGCCAAAAAACTGAAATTTTGCACTGGGACTCACACATAATGTTTATGTTTTAAATATATTGTTATGGATCATTTATTTGAGGGTTAAATTCATGAAAGCGGATACATTTTAAACCAAATTTTTCCTCCCGGTGACGTTGGGAAAAACAATCCAACTCGCACATGGTGACACATGGCCTGTTGACGGCTCACCCGTCCTGTCTCATTGAGCCGTCTCCGAGAAGCTTTTTGATGATGCTGAACTTGCCTCATTTTTTATGAATGAAGCATAATGTCTAAAGCTGCAGTGGGCCGCGCATCCACTGCAGCTTTCCCAGACTCGCGTTTATTTTTGGGTTATGGACCGTAAGTAACTTAGTTCTCCTGTGATTAATACAGCTGACTGACTGCATGGTGAGATGTGTGAGCTCTTCTGTTCTTTTGCTCCAGCAACACTAGTCTGAATATTTTCTAATATATTTTCTCTTACATTTAAAAACAAAAAATATATACGTATATATATATATATAAAAGTCTTCTCGGTCTCTGGTATCACATAGAACAGCACTGTAATATTTAAATGGCATCAACAGGTGGTGCTAATGTGACATTAGTCACACCAAAAATCAAAAGATGGTCTTTATATGGCCAAAGCAGTGCTAGGCTAAAAACTTCCAAAAAAACCAGCTGTATCACATTTTTTCTATAAAATGTCATTTCATTGGCTAAAAGTCACTCGGCTCATTTTTTTTTACCGATTGCTTTTGGTTTGGGTCACAATATTTTAAGGCCAATTTTTTGAAGGAGAATTTTTGCAGGCGATTTTTTTTTAAAATCAATTTATTCAGATGTAATAGAAATTAACTAGTTTTTAGTTTTTTTCAAAGGACATCAATGAAGATATATCTAAAGCTCTTTAGTCAGTAATCTCTAGCCCTTGTCCTGTCACCATGGTAACCGGTTAGGGTTAGACTGCCTAGCGTCTGGTCTTCAGTGCTTAATCTTTCATTTCACATATGAACCACAGGATACAGAATTAGCCATAAACCTGCCGATTTGTTGTCTGAATGAAACAACGCTAGCTGCTAGTCCTTTAGCTCGCCCAACTGGATTTAAGAACATTGCTACGGAGACGGTCAGAAACACGGCAATCGCATAATCGCGATGGGATTTAGCCAACCTGTTTATACTTCTTCTGTAGCAAAAACCCGGTGGTGTTGCTCGCTTCCGGCCTCTCGGCTCTTAGCCATGCGTGGCTAATGGCTGCTGCTCAGCCTCCGTCTCCTGCTCGTTGGCTCCCTCCCCCCACAGCAGGTCTTGCAGCTCGTCCTGCAGTGGCTCATAAACCTGCTGTGTTCATAACGCACACGTTGGCCTCACGCTCTGGGCCGCCATTTGCACCGCACACGCAAAACTGGCCGCATCCTTTGCTTGACCTCTGACCTGCCTCTGAACCATTTACCTCCACCGGCTCGGCAGCAACGAGTGTCCCGCCTCCACGGCGACCTTTCACCCGCCGCTGCTCATCTGTCGCCTCGGCTCAGATTCTGGATGAACTCGCCTGTTTTCCCGCCGCTCGCTCTGACCCCTTCCCACGTGGGAATGAGACGAGGACACCTTTGAATTAACGCCCCGCCTGATCTGCGCCTCTCGCTCTGCATCAGCCGGCTGTGTTTATCAGCCGGGGAAAGATTAGGGCTGGAAAGCATCTGCCTTGCTGGAGAAAAAGGTAGACTGGGGGGAAGAAATCAATACGAACCGCATCAATGGGCTCCGTGCTTTGAAAAACAGGCGAATGCACCACAGTCTCTCACCCGCATTGTGCTTCGTCTCTAAAATAACGTAAAGATTATTCACTTGTCAGTTTGATCTGAATACGTCACGACTTTTTTTGTTGCATAGCATTCTGCACATTAGAGCTTGTCGTTTTTCTTTTCCCCCTTTTTGTCTGAACAGCATCCGCAGATCTAAATAATTGGTTGGACAAAGCATCAGGTTGACAATTTGCTGCTTTGATTAAATCAGTGTTAGCGATTGACTGTTTCACAATTGCAAAAAAAAAAAAAAAGCTGAAAAGATTCCGATCAAACAGATCTGCAGCTTTATCAGCCTGACTGCTGATTTCCTTTCTGTCCCTCACAATGATGCACTGGGGATTTTTTCATATTAGATAAAGTCGTGTTAAAAGGTGAGAATGTTGCCTTTTTCAAGACGCTCTCTCTAAATTCGTCTTTTTCCCAGTTTCAACCTGACATTTTGTGCCACATACTTAACATTTAGACTTAATTTCAACTGTAGGTTGATATGTATTGCATTGTTTATCATTTGTGATACATTTCTTGTCATAAGAATCTTGATTTATTGTCATCACGATAAATTCCAGTTAAAGTTTAGAAAGACCCAAAACTGACTGTATTGTCAAGATTATTTTCACAATTTTCTTTACCTTTTTCACTAAGAGTATCAATAAATAACAAATTTGAAAAAGAAAAATGAATATTTAAACACAGTTTAGTGACACAAACCACACTTCCTTTGTCCTACGTAGTGCATTACAATTGGTTCTGTTTTTTTGGAGCATTGTGTTTGTGGATGCTGTCATGTAGTCACTGCAATACTACAACAAAAAACGTCCATATCGCTAAAACCCTGAGTATCAGAGTGAAAAACATTACAAACCTGACCTTTAGCACCCAATTTATGTTTTTGTGTCCTTGCATTGATCTCTTTTGTCTAAATAAACTTGTATGATCTTGTAGTTTAGTGAACATTCAAATGTTTCTTTGATTTTGTTATCAAAAAGCAAAACGAAACTGAAGTTTTGGCTGGAAAGCAACATTTGTCATTGTGCATGCTGCCAAAGCACCATGAGTTTGGCACTTCCTCTTCATCAAATTTTGAGTCATTTAACTATCTTACTTCCATCCTGATTTTGGAGAGAGGATTTTGTCAAACATGTCAGCTAACCGGTAAATTAAGCATCTAAACTGTTGGCTACATTGACACATAATGATCTGAGTGAATCAGGCTACGGCTAGTTTTGCTCTTCCCCTTCTCAGATAATGTGTTTACTTCAGAGTGTAACTATCAGAATGAGTGGTGTTCACTTGGTTTGTTAAACAAAGCTATTGTTCAGAATGTAGTTCTCAAAAAAAGGATCGATATTTTGAGTTTAGAATGTAATACGCAAGCATCGCCTGTGAAATTAGTAGTGAGTTTCCATCGCCTGCTTTTGAATAATCCTTGAGCCAACTTGAGCAAATTAGTCAAACTGTCTGCTCAGGTAGCCAACCATCAGCTGTCTAGTCATTTCCTTTACCGTCCCATCAGTGTCCATCTGTGAATCGCATTGCCCTGCAACTGCCAGATATTAAAAGTTCAAGTTGCCCCAGAAAAAGGGGAAGAAGCGCCAACTCTCTGCGCTGTTGGATCAATGTAGAAGCCATGAAACAAGAATAAATCCAGGTGGGTTATTTGTAATTGTAGTTTAATGGAGACTGAACAGGGCAATTGTAGTTTCAAAACAGTGTTACCTTAATAAAAGTGGCGTTCAGACCAGGGCATCACTCTGATCTCGACAAGCTCTTTCCAATTAACCATCTTTTAGATAAAAATGTGCAACATGTAAACAAAGGAAACTTTGACTACTCTAAGACTTTTTCTGGCATCTAGTTAAATAGCTTTATTGTTAAACCTTCCCCATGTTTGAAATGTTAGTTTTTTTTCACCTAAATGACATAATTTAATTTGAACAATGCTTAACATAACAGAAAGGCACAATATTGACATTATAGTTTGGTACAAATCTAAACTGTTTCTACGGCTGTTTCCAACACTAATGTTCAAATCATCCTGTCACAGATTTGGAGTCAAAATGACATTGGTGAAACTTTTTGAAACCAAAATATCTCCTGCCTTTTAACACGTGTTCATGAATATAGAATTAAAAAATCCCTCTTTTCTGTCTGTTCCTCTTTGAGAGTCTTTGCTGAGTGCCATGTTGTCATCCTGCAGGCTTAGCTGACAGAGCAGAATTAGGCTGGATCTACATTTGGAGATGCAGACTGTCAGTGTGTTTGCGTGGATCTGAAAGCTCCGATCAGCCCGTCTTTCTGCGTCTCTATAACGAGACACATAATCAGATTTGTAGCAGTGTCAGTGTTTGTAATGAGGAAGAATTGCACAAATTCAGCCACGTCCAACACCAGTTAAATTCCTTCAATAAATGAAAGCCAGCGGACTGGCAGAGCCAGGAAGTGCAGAGCGGTTTTACGGGGCTGAACACAGATGTTTGAGTTGAGCCGTTTGGCCGGAACGTTGTCTTTTAATCCTGGAATAAATAACCAACAACAACAAAAAACGTCCTAAGCAAATTTCTTTTGAGCTGCTGCTTCCACAACCTGCCTTTGGCGCTGACTTTACTTGACCTTTGGGTTTGTTGAAAGCGCGATCCGTATTGATCAGATCCCATTCAGACAGGATTGAGCGCGATTCCCATCTCTTGGCGTGAAGAGAGCGTCAGCGTCCGCGCTATTCACGCCACAGATTGCAGTTGTTCTCCCCCAGGCCTTTGTGTTCTTCCTGATCTTTTGTTCTGCTTCTCGCCGGCAAAAGCGTGTAGATGTGTTCTGTCGGTAATTGCCCCGCCATCATCTTCTTGCCTGTCGGAGTCTCTCTTTGTAATTCGTTCCCGCCAAAAACATTGCTGGGCCAACGTTTCATGTGTGCGTCGTCACGAGCTGGGATTGAATTTCGGCGGCTCGCGGTGCCGTTTCGTAAGAGCGGAGGAAAGATCGATTGATTGAAGCCGCTTCCGCTGTGTCGCACACATTTGATCGTCATTACGGGCAAAATTAGACGTCTGAAAACCTAAACCATCAAATGCAGCAAAGCCAAACGCATGAGTGGCAACACAAATTGGCGTTATTGTGCAAAGGGGATGTGTAAGGAGATCTAAACGGATGATCTAAATGAATAGTCCTGTCCTGGCTTTCCCTTTTTAAGATCTTTCTGATGAATTGCAAGCTTGGTTATTCTCTCAGCATGAAGCCCTAATAAGCCCGGGGACCCAGTCAAGGCTCAGAAGAGAAGCTCGATTTAAACCAATCAAAAGGAGCAGGGAGCATGATTTACGACGGAGCTCTGACTGCAGTGCTGCCTCTCTCTCTGTGCAGACCCCCCTCTGCAGCCAATCACAGCCAAAACACTCAACACTTCCTGCCAGGACTGACTGCGGACCGTATGTGGTACTGCTGCTTGCACTGTTGTCACTGGTTCTAATCTATTTGATTGATTATGAGCCTAATCCCTGCACTATTCCTGACGATTTGTCTTATGTTTTTTTTTGCAGTAAGAGACACTTAAAGGTTAAAGACAGTATTAACCGTTTCCTGGGTCGTTCTGATCTCTCCCCCCATGTTCCTTTTATTGTTCCTGGAGAAATTCTGATTGCCCGTAAAGGCGAGACTTACCTAAACCATGCGTTTTGATTTGCAGCCATCACATGGTGATGAATAGTGGCAGAGCGGGGGGTTATACATCACTTCCCCGTGTGATTCAAACCCGTGTTACATGTACTGAAGTAATGGAGCTGTCCTCTCATGAAACATGCTCAACTCCTTCCCTGAGGGGGGCTTTCGTTTCTGTCAATGAAGCCGGCAACTACACTAAGAGAGCCTGGAGGGAGAGAGGCCTTTTGATGAAATGCAGATTGCAGCGGCGGAGGCAGGAAAACAAATATCAATCAAACCTTATTTTCGCTGTGCGACTTTTTTTTCCCCTCTCCCCTCCGTGGCTGTGCCAGTCTGGTTGCTGTGGCTGTGCCCTTGAGATGATGGCAGCAGGTAGACTGATTTGTGGTTCGCCGTTAAAAAAATAGCAGAGACTTAGTTCATAGCCAATACTGTAGCCTGACGTGCACCGTCCCTATAAAACTATACGGTGCCACGGTGCGGACTGCAGTAATGGTGATTAGACTGTGTAAAAGTGGCATATTGATTTGTGCAAAGATAATGGTTGAATGATCCAAAAGTCAGGGTAATATTGGGGCTAATGGAAGAGCTGTGGTGTTGTTTATGTGGCTCTGCCGATCTTTAAGCAAACCCCGTCCTCACTAACCATGGTTGTTAAATAAATACCAGGTATAAACCGTCGTCTGGTTTCAAATTATGTCACGGTTTCAAAATCACAAAACATTTTAATTGCTCTGATATATATACAGATTTTTATGTTTAGCAGCTTCATGGAATCATTGTGTAGCACAATCAAGCAACTTCTAAATGCTGTTCATGCAAAGAATATCTAATATAACTTAAAAGAAATTTGACCTTGTAATTTAATGCCTTGAAATCGGGTCTTTTGAAGAACATTTTCTCTGTCAAACTGTCTGCCTTCAAGGAAGTCATCACTAATTTGAACCCTTTAGCATTGTCGTAGCTCATCAAATGAGCCCAGCTAATTGGTGCTGGCTAGTCTGAAGTATCTGAGAAGGGGAATCGTGGGGGACGGTTGCTCTGCGAGGCGGAAGTTCAGAAACTTGGAAACTGCCTTGTAAGCTTTTTGAAAAGCTGAATGGTTGTCATGGGAGATGAAACGATTCATTCCTGATAGAATCATGAAGATTGAGATGAGGGAATAACATTATAACATGATGTAAAGCTCCAAAACGCTGACTCTTTTTTTTTTCCCAACAAAAATATTTGCTTAAATAATAGAAAAGTACAACCTATAGAGGTTTCAAGGTACCAATCATTGTGTTTGAAAGTGTAGCTGCTGTTAGACATCGACAGTGTGACGCAACTACAGGGAAACCCTTCTTAAGGAGAGCTGTGTTGATGTATCATTTTTATCTAAGTGTTTGTGGTTGAGTTGGTAGAATTTTGGTTTCTTTCTTTACATTTGCTTTGGACATAGCATTGGCACTGGATCTGATGTTTTTGTGAAGATTAACACTTTGATTTTTTTGAAAAGTTGTCAAATTGATTGCAGGCCTTTGAGATACCAGATGGAATCAAGTCTGTCTGGAATTAGAACCCAAATGTAGCGAAATGCTGCTTTTGATTTTACGCTGCTTGAATTCATTTGATTCTCTTCAACAGAAGTTAAAGATTTGCTTCATTGAAGCCTACAGATTACTTTTATTACAAGTTTGTATGCTTGTAAGTGCAGTTGTATCTTTGACCATCAGAATCTCATCCCCGATCATTTCTAGATTGCACCAAAGCACTGGATTTACTACCAACAGTGATAACCTTTTCAAATAGTTTGAGATACACAATTAAACCGAAGCCACACGACTGTTTAGATTCTCCACTAATCTTGGGAGAGCAACGAATAGAAACAAAACACCTGCTAGGCAGGACCTGTGCAGAAACAGTCATGACCTCATGAAGGAGAGACTGAATAGAGTCTAAAATTATCTCACTCCAGAGGTGAACTGTGTTGACTTAAGATGACATTGTTATTCTGGCAGTCAGAGAGACAGAGAAAAAAGAAGAGAAGCCCTGTGTTATCAGGCAGATGTAGGATCTCTCCCACTTACAGTGATAACAGAGAAAAACACATTCACATCAGACAAACTGCTTTGTCCCTGGCCTCCCATCATCTCCTGTCTGCTGTCTCCCCCAGCGCCTTTTGATACATGTATAAAAATCATGAAAAAATAAAAAAAAACAGGAAACCAAAAGTGTGGATTCTGTCTTCAGAGACGGTGGAAGAAATTTTCTTTTACTTTTTCTGAAAGCCACCGCAATATACAGCCCGTAAATATAGCCTGCCCTGTAATATACATGTGTATGTAGATCTTGTTGAGCCCCAATTCTTTGGGAAAAATCAGGATTTTATTTTTTTATTTTTCTGCAAAAAAATAAATAAGTGTCCATCCTGCTACGTTGAACTAAAACAGCATTTCAGGGAACGATTGTCAATCATGGTGGTGGTATTATGATGGTGCTGGTTCACATCCATAATGATTTGAAGTAATTAACTGAGCCATCAAACCTTCTGTCTGCAAGAAAAATGAAAAGGAAAATGCCAGACTAACAGTAAGTGACTATGTAGTATGACAATTATCCAAAGCACACCAACAAGTCCACCACTGAACATTTCAGAAAAAAAAACACAATCAAGCCTTTGAAGTGGCCAATTCAGTCCAGACATAAATGGGATTGAGATGCAGCAGTAAGGCCTTTTACACACCTTTCAGAAATAAAACGGTTCTGCAGGGACACTCAATGGGTCAGCCGGCTGCAGAGGCTACGATCCTCAACCCGGATCTCCTGGGTTTGATTCCCAGTCGCGGACAGTTTGCTGCAAGTAGTCAGGAAAGGTCTTCCTTTGTGACGGCAGGTCATAGTCTAAGCTCCTGCTGGATCTCATTTCATCAATCTTTTCAGATTGCAAACACAGAAGCTTCATATCATTGAAGAGGTCCATTGCTCTATGTAGTGGCGTTAAAATGATCAAACCGAAGTAAGTAAGTGGACCAAATTTAGAAGCACTTCATCGCTCTCTTTTGACAAGGTCTGACTACCTGTCATGCACCAGTCTACCGACTCAATATCTTTAACAGTGGGGAGGCACTCAGACATGAAAGCAGTAGTATTAAAATGTGTATTTTTTTAAAAAAACGGAACAAAGTCACTCTGCGTCTGATGTCTTAAGCGGATTGAGAGAAAATCCATCTGCCTTAATGTCAGCTCCACTGTCTACAGAGTACAGTGAGTGGTGGGCTTTGTGGATGGTGATGTTAGCGAGTGAGGCGCAGACTCGGGTTGACCGAGGGAGGTGAGAGGAGATTAAAGAGAGGGGAGGAAACCGGAGCTCCTGAATGGCGACGGGCCTAGTCAGGCGGAGGCTTATAGGTGAGTCACTTGACAGGATGATTGCTGAGGGATGTGGGGCCCAAATTCAGTACCTTGAAGGAATAACGGTTTTAATTGGTTACGACAGAACGACACGCCCGTGTTGTCACTTCCCCGTCACACCTATTGTTTATTAAAACCCTTATCAACAAGGTGGCAGAGATTTCCAGGCCACGAGGCGCCGTCCCGCCACTGGAACGCCGAACGTCACTCGCGACAGGTTGGGCAGTGTTTCGTGGGTTCGACTGGTTTGAGATTCGGTGGCTGTGAAGGCTGCCCCATTTTCCACGCTTGTCGCTCTGTAGAGTCCCTGTGAGTCGGGGATTTATCACCCCGGAAAGACCAGTCCCAGGAGACGAGGAACGCTTCATCAAAGGATCGTGGGGATGAGTCAGACTAACTGCACTGACCACTCAGGTCGTCGCTGCAACACCGGCGAATGAAACGCAGCAAAGCAGCTGAGGCTACCCCGTGTTTTTTTGACCCGGGGGAATACAGTAACACACACATTTATTTACAGTTGCCCACTGTAATTTTTTTCAGTTTGTCACATTGTAACTTCCACATTCTGTTGATTAAAGTGAAGATTGTGAAGTGTGTGGGTAGAACACACACACTTTGTGGCCTAAAATCAGAAAGGCATTAGAGCCGGATGGAAAAAAAACAATATCAGATTGTGAAGAAATAGAATGTATTGACAAACTGCCACAGTAGAGAGATCACAGGATCACCCGGAGGGCACATTCTGTGTTGCAGCTCTATGCTCTCGCACAGACGCGTCGGCTTTGTTTCCCTCCTTTTTCCGTCAGCTTCATAAAAAGGCTTTTATGTGGCAGGACTGGAACATTTTGCGGTTCTAGCGATGAGCGTGGTAAACCATAAGAATGGTATTCGGTTGGTATTTCACTTGGAAATTAAAATCTAAACTGCATGGCGAATGGTGATAGACATCATGCCGCAGTGCATTATGGGAGCTCTGCTGAACAGAAGTGCATAGGAAGCAGTCGGAGAGAAAGAGACGGAGAGTGGAGGAGAAAATGCAAAGCAGGGCAGTTTCATTTGTTGTGAGGAAGGCTTCAGCCCGTTGCCATGGCGCGAAGAGGAATTTAAATAGACTCCGTATGATTCCAGACAGGAAGTACATTAGTATATTTTTGTTGAAATTCTTTACATCTTAGAATTTGTCTACACGTTGATACCCAGCTCTCTCCCTCTCCTGAAAAAAAAAAAGAAAAGGCAAATAAAAGAGTTGAATAAAATCATCACTCCAGTATGATGCTGCCACCACTATGTCACTGTGTAGGGATGATGCGTTCAGGGTCACGTCACTGTGTTGGCTTTCTGTTTCCCACAGTGTTCTGCATGTAGGCTTCAGAATCTGATTTACATGGCTACTTCTCTAATTAATCATCTACTCACTATACTTCATGTCCATGTCTTTGTTGCTTTGCAGTTGTGATAAACTCTTTCCATTTTTTCATGCTGGATGAAAACAAATCTGAAGATATTGCTCTAAGGTCTAAACCATCTGTAAACGTTCCTGTCAGAGAACGTCATCGTGTCTCGTTTCCCACTGATGTTCTCTAAAAACACCTTCACAGAACCACTGGATACATGCTGAGGTCAAGTTGGTTCCACTGAAGTTTATTATGGGGCTAAAATTAAGTTAATGTCACACTTTTTAAAGTTTTGCTTACAAAGTCTGTAGAACCAGGTATACCTGTTTTTTTTCCCCAACTACAATTATATTGGCCTAGAAGGGCCAACAAACTGCAAAAATCAACACAACAGAAGTCATGTCAACACAAAATTATGACAAAAATACTAGGATAATTTCCATCATGGCTTTTTGTGGCATGTTATGTTGTGGCTTCTTGTTCTGTTGTGCCTTGTATTATTGCACTGTGTCTTTTGTTGTGTTGTGGCATTTTGTTGTTGTTATCTTTTATTTTGTTGCACCGTTTTTGTGTTGCATTGGGACTTTTTTGTTGTTGCGTTGTGGCTGTTGCATTTTCTTGACCCTCCGTGGCCATAAACACATGGCATACTAACAAAAATTCAGCAACATTAATACTTTTCCAGCGGAGAATAAGTAAAAAAAAAACTCCAGTTCCACTACAAACGCCTTGGAAATGACATGGAGAGACCCAAAGCAATGGGCATGTTGCAATTTGCAAAGAAAATCACTTGAGCCAAGAACTGCTGTCCAAGAAATGACTACAAAATGTACTGGGTTGGGGTAATGTCTCCTTGAGAGGAAAAGAGAAAAATCACAGCTTCAAACTCAGCGGAGGGAGGAACAGTTTTCTCAGCTGTCTTTAGCAGTTGGAACAAAGTAAGCACTTTCTTTGCCAAGGAGCTGAGTGCATCACCAGTGCCAGTGCAGTATGCAAATTTTGTGAAGGGAAATGTAATTTTCCATTCCCCTCGCTGTTAGCACTTAATGCAGCTCGGAAAGTGATGGTGACTTAATTGATTCTCTGAATGCCACTAATTTAAATCAAGGAGCAGATTAATTCGCCGCTATTGTAATATGTTATGCAAATATTTGAAGCGCACGCCATTAAAAGTGATTTCATAATGACATCAGGAACGCCAGCGAAGGTAGGGGAGGAACAGCAGCGAAGAATTAAGGCACATAATGCCTCTGGTTCTCCGTAATAAGAAAAACACATGCATGCAAAAGAAAATGAAAAAAAAAAAACACAATTAAATTTCAGCTCATTTACATGAGTTAGACCAGTAGGAAAAATATTAATAAGTAGCTTTGATTCTATGAAAAATCCTGACCTCCCAGTCCCGCCTGATTATAAATTTAAATCATCAAAGTACATGGAGCAGAGATGCAAACAGCATGTGATGGTGTCCCGCTGGAAAGCTGGTCTTGCGTATAATGTGTGTTAATGTTAGCCGGACCTCCTGGGCTGTTGTGTAGCACTGGGCTGGACGATTCCCCCGGGTGCCGCCGTCTTATTTCCGCCATCCCCTGCACAATCCACCGTATGCTGATGCATTATGTTTTTTTTTTATTGTCTGTTCTCTTTTTTTTCCCCATCCATCCATCCCTCCCTCCTTCTTTCATGAATACCTCCCACAGCTCTGGACAGCATCTAACAGTGCTTGGCAAATTAAAAGAAATGTCAGCGCATTCATTAATAATCCCACAGAGAACCAAAAGTGCATGTGGTTCTGTGGTTCAATTAAGCATCTTATAATTGTTTTCCGTGTTGCACCGAGTGAAATTCTCCGTGTTGCGTTAGATTTCTGGGTCTGTGTGGGTTCAGCCTCTCACCTCGCCGAATCTCACGAGTTCAATTTTGGGTTGTACTGTTTTTTTTTCTTTTTTTCTTCCCCTTCTCCACCACTGTTTCAGCTCTTTGCTAAGGAGGATGGCCACAGCTGGCCAGACGTTAGGCTGGGCTGTGCCTGAGGGAGCCTTCATGCAGCTGGCAGGCAGTGAGGGGCAGCAGTGGAAGCTGGGGAGTGGTAGAGTGGTTGGAGGCAGTGCATGGCATTGAGTACTTGGATGTAAAAAGCTTTTTGAGGGCTAATCCCTGTGTGTGTGTGTGTGTGTGTGTGTGTGTGTGCGTGTGTGTGTTTTTGGTTTTTGCCCCACCAAGACCTGGAATAGAAATATAGGGTTGCATTATTATGTTTTAAGAAACCTGAGTGAGGAAGCGTTTTCTTTGCATCAGTTGTCTTTCTATCCTGTCACCATTATAATTTTTGCCTGGACGATAAATCGTCTCGGTAATTTTTGCGATAAACAGTAATATTGTTGCTTGGAGACCATTTTTAAGTGATTCATTGATGAGGGCATTACAATGCAGGTTCATCCTCCCAAAGTGTAGCAAACTTTAATTTTGTATGAAAAAAAATTGGATGATATTTTAAATATTGGAAACAACCAAAAACAATAAAATGAAACAGAAATAAAACAAAAAAAACACAAACAAAACCATAAGGATTATGAAGTCGCTGTACAAAATTGAGCTCATTTTAATTTATGATGTGATTAATTGATTATTGTGACAGGCGCATGCCTACCTATAGATTAACATAATAGCATATAAGTTTTAACTAATAACCTTTATATTTGCTTCCAATGGGCCTGTTATCCTTTAGTGTTTTCCAGCCTTTGTGATTAATTTTAAAGTTTCATTATGACTTAAACAGCTTTTTAACTCATCTGCTGTCTGTAGTGCAGCTTGTGTTAGAAAACGAGGGAAGTTGAAAAATCTCAGACTTAAGCAAATATATCAGCTGCTGTCTGGAGAAAAACGTTCAGATCGAACGGTGACGGCAGATCGGAAACTCGAAAATCTGATCTTTCTCTCATCAGTGAATGCAACACTTTTTGTCTGAATGATTCTTGGTTCGCAGTCAAGAGGCTTAGCCAAGAAAAAAACAGCAACTCTCCTTTAGAGGCGTTGAAGTTGTTTGTGACTGACCTACTGACCAACCCAAAGGAAACGTGTAAAAAAGCAAAGCTGTATTTAGCTGGAATTTTAGGTAACCCTCCTACAGACCGTAAATGACCCTAAAATGACCCTAAAAATGATTTTAGGATCATTTATGACCCTAAAAATCTGCTGGAAAAACCGATGTTTTCCACCAACAAACACTGGACTTTCATTTTGACTCTATGCCCCTCACTGCAGAGCACATAAAAAGATTTGCGTAAATCTAATTCTTACAGATTTCAACAGCTAAAGCTGTCAAAAATTATTTTTCAATAGACGTGTTGCCTTCAGTAATGATATTAAAAAAATAGATTTTCCTAAAATTCAGTAAAATTGACTTTTTGACATGTTGATTGCCATTCTTTAAATGTGACCTTTTCCAGTGTTAAAAATGCTTAATGCAACTTGATTAAGTTTTGCCTTCATAGTGCATTTTTAAGTGAAATCAGTTGCCCGCAGAGTGGAGACGAAGGGCCCTCTGTTTGTCATTACCCACAAGAGTTTCCATGACCTGTAATCACAAGGTTTGCATCAGAAAATGTACATCTGGGTTTCACTTTTAATCAGCGCCTTTAAAATGCAGTTCTCTGAGATCTCATAGAGAATTTTACTCGCAACAGTAAAGTTATTTTATTATGTTCAATAGCCTCTTTAAGGCTCAGTTTTCCCTTCCCATCATCTCTATTACAGCTTTCTATGCCGGCCGCCTCTAATACGGTCCACAACAGAGATCTGCATTTAAGTACAATCCCCTTCTATGACAGTGATAACTCAGAAATGATTAAAAATACATTAGCCTACATGCTAGCTTTCATTTAAATGTTTTTTCATACAGTCCGACTTGTTGCACTGTGTTCCAGACTGGATCTATAATACCAGAACATAAAGGCACTCTGATTAGAAAAGGCTGGGGCATCAAAGCGAACCGCAGCAGAAAATGACCCTCATTGATCCAGTTTTCCATCGACTGGGAGTTGTTGTTGTTTTTTTGTTTATTTATCTATTTTTTTTCTTTTATTAAAACAGACATGGGTGCAGCAGATATACAAATCACCCCCCTGCATGCTGCTAAACCCTCTTACTGTCTGACTTTGAATTACGCTAAAAAAATGATTAAATTGCGTTTTATTTCTGTCAAGCAGAAGCTAAATGAAGACGGTTTGCAAATGAGCAAAATCAGTCATAATTCTTGACAGCAAAGCAGGAGCAAATTGATTCTAATATGATTCTTGATGTGAGCCGTGTTTGCATCATTGGGGGTTAAACCAACTAGACAACTTTTAGGCTAATCTGTTCTCTCAGGAGACTTTTCAGCATTTCACGTCGACTCGTTGTCCAAGGCGATCATGTTACCCGAACATCAACTCTGGCCGGTGTTCGGGACTTGAGTTTGTGCAACGTGTCAGTCCAAAGTGTCTCTCTAAGTGGTCAATGGTGTTAAGAGAATAAAATCATTAAGTTCTGGCTCGTTATATTCTCTTGTGCTCCTGGAATCAACAAAAGCCACACAGAAATGACAGTGTCACTATAATCAGCATTTATTCAACACAGATGCAAACTATCACCAGAAAAGCACATCACACATCAGAAACCTCAGAGCACAAAACAACACATGAGTTTACCTGAGAGAGAGATGGAAACGACAGACAAAAAAGCAAAGACGTCCTTGGAAAAATTGCAAATAGCAAAATCTAATTTGTTACTCTGTGTGGAAAGTTTTATCTCCTTTTCTTTAATTTATTCAAATAAGGCGTATCTTTGCTCATCCAACCAGGACCTGTCTGACCCTTTCTCTAAAGCCATTTGTCCCCATTGTCTAAATAAAGTGGAAGCAGAGCTTCTCCAAACTCCTGCTGGTTTATGGCTTTTGCAGATCAGTGTGAAAAGCTGGAACTTCCTACTGATTGTTTCCCAGACAGACAAAGGGCAGATCAGAGATCTTGGCAAACAATCTGCTTTAACTACAGGTAAAATAAAGGTCAATATGCCAGAATAAGTTATAAATTTAAACCTATAATTAGGCTATTTCAATCAAAACATGTTAAGTTTTAAAACTAGCTTATTTTAAATGTATATTTCTTAACAAGTGGTCACTTTGAATATAGTGACCACTTCTTAAGTGGTCATAGTAGACAGCTTGCTGTGAAGCTGTCTACTATGTCGCAGCAACTAGTTGTCTTAACCTTTGACCTTGGGTTTTAGAATATATGAAGTCCACTGATTATTTGTAGGCCACCTGCCGCAGGAAGACCGGAAGCAGTTGGAGGTGAATTTGGACAACACTGTATTACAGGTTATGACTCTTGGTGTGCATTTATTTTACTAAAGGTACAATGTGGATAGAATGTAAATAAAAAGAAAATCTTGCAGTATTTCCTGTCAAAATTAAGTCTTTCCTAGAAATGCATACTAACCAATGAATTTGTCCTTTGGATTGTGAAGCCCAGATTTCCTTGAGACTTTGTGCACGTAAAGAAAACAACTATTTATGGACTGCATTTGATGACTCTTAGCTCGAAAATGTATTACTAAAACTTGAAATGGAAAAATGTTCTGTGCAGCTACAGCATCAGGACCAACTTGGGACTAGATATCAACACTCCGTACCAGGAATAACTTTATGTTTGTGGGTTTTGTTGGATCTTTTCCCGTGTATTTTCACTTAAAGGGAGTTTTATGCTTTAGAAAGAACAGGAGACTTTTTTTTAAAGAGATAGATGTCCAATTTGAAGGCAATTAACCACAAAGTCAGATTTCTTTTAAATCATATTTTGTATTTATATAGCATTTTTCTAACAACTGAAGGGAATATAATTACTTGATTATTCTATAAAATGTCCCTGTAAAAAGAAAACATACTTCCCCTTTAATCTTATAAGCAAATCAAATACAGGTATCACAATAAAAAAAGAAAACAAATTAAATCTCAATAAGTGGACTGTTTTTATGTGTATGTAACAGGTCTCTCTTGTGAATGAGACAATGAGTCTGAAGACATTTTTTTCTGTCTAAATAAAGGTTTATATATTAATGTATACTGGGATCATTTACACTGATTACAAATTCTTTAGGGCATAATATGTAATCTGCAATCAGATCCCATTATATCTGATTATGCTCTCATTGCATTTGCAATATTGGCTCCTGTGTTTGTGCTCTTGCAGAAAATAATCACATTAGTTTGTCTGCATTCATGATCAGAATGAAGTTAAATCAAGATTCTTGTTATTGCTAACCCAAATACCAGGAACTGCGTTTATCTCCATATAAGCGCAATGTTTATTGCCTCATTTTAAGATCATATGATTGGCTAGGCATACCTCATAAACATCCGTAAACGCTTACATTTAAAGATTTTATGTGTGAAAAATAAAAAGAGAATGCTTTTATTTATTTTTTCAATATACACAAAGTCATGCGGTAGATTAAAGTTCAGACGACTCGCTATATTTGTTCCACTTGTAATTCCTCGCGAACATACTGTGAAATATAACGTTGCCGCGTCTGTCAGGCATTTTCTCTCCCGCTTCGATTTTCCTGCTATTTCTGGTTGACACATCTCGGTTGGATTTTAATGAAACACATCTTTGAGCCGCGAGTCGGCGAGGCAGCTATTAATATGTTATTTTATCCATTACTGAGCCTCCATTGTCAGGCAGGGAAACAGGCCAGTCGATCCGCACCCAACCTGTGAAGCAGCTGAGGTTGGACGTACGCGGCGATAACAAACGGAGGCTGGAAAGATTAGCAGCAGAAATTACTTTTTTTTTATTTTTCGTCGTTCTTAAATGTTGGATTAATCTGAACCTATAGTTTTAGAAATCCTACATTTTACAGTTATGATTCTAAAGAACATTGAAGTCAATCAAGTAACTGTTGGAGTCAGTTTATGTTGAATATGGGTGAAAACAATTGCTTTGCAATTCAACACCTTGAAATTGGGGTTCTGTTGCTTTAAAAGCTCCTGCTCTTTCTGAAACTCCGCCTTCAGGAAGTCATCACAACATAACTCCTCTATGAACCCTTTAACAATGTTTACCAGCATTGCATTGAAAAATAGTTAATATAATGAACTTGTCTGTTCCACCTGGTGTTTGCCAGTTGCTGCTGGCTAGTCTGAAGGAGCTGAATGGGGGAAGGGCGGCTCTATGAGATGGAAGATAGGGACTAAGTCCACCCAGGTGTTTTGAACAGATATATGGTTGCCATGGAGATTAAAGGATTTCTCAAATATGTATGAAAGAATCAAGGCACCACTTCAGGTATGTTTTTGATGAGGGAAATAACATGATGTAAAGCTTAAGATAGTGGATTTTACATAATGATGCCTTTTTAAGGCTTATTTTTAATGGGAAGAAAAAACCCTGGAAGTGCTTTAAAAGCTACGCGCTTAATGGCACAGAAAGTAGCCATTTGCAACTTCCTGATTGACTTTTCTTTCTTTTTTTCCCATATAGACACGTTGTAATCCTACAGTAAGTGCTTATTTCTGCTTTTCTTTTCTTTTTTGCACTTTGTTGATCAATATGTCCAGCAGCCCATATGCATCATATCCTCTCTGTACTACGGAGACAAAGATGGATTTGTGTAACGAGAACATTTCAAGCCGCTTGTGTTCTTTTTCACAAATTCAGAGAACAACAGTGACTTGGAAAAGTATTCATATCCCTCAAATGTCAACTACAACTAAAGCATCCTGTAATTATATTTAAATATACTTTATTGAGGTTTGTGTCATAGAGCAGATGTCTGAAAATCTGCCACTACATGTTTAAAACTGTTGCAGCCATTTCCCAAGGCCCTCCTTAGCAACCCCACAGACAATGCTACAAAATACATAAAGAAACACTGTCCTCTAGAATGTTTTTCCTCACATTTATTCACCATTTTATAATTATGACATTAGTTTAGCAAAAGCACCTTTCCTTCAGTCTTTTTTGTGCATTTTGTGCTCTCTATGCTACCTTGAGGAGCAAACTAGCCAGCTAGCATCCTGACTGGCAGCCATTCAGAAAAATGAGCTTGGCACATAACCTTTCAATGACTCATTTTAGCTTATATTTTATAATGTCGACTGAAAACCAGACTAGATTTGGGAATTTAAAAAGAAATTATCCAGTCTATTGAAATGTTTCCCATCTTCCCTCCAGCTTTCCTAAACCACTGACTTAAGCAAAAGGCTTTTTATACAGTATTAACTGAATGGGGCAGAAAAAATAAATCCGACATCCTTTTCCATCCACTTCAATTATCTACTACTATATGTTGGAGTTACAAATAAAATCCCATAAACTACATTGACGTTTCTTGTTTAAATGAGCCTCAATGCATTTATTTCTCAGATTTCTTCCAGACTTCCAGTGACTCGGCTCTATTTACATTTTCCTTTTCCTTATCCTTATGTAACCATCTGCATGAAAAACCCCCAGCAGCAGCAGTGAGGTTTGATGACTCTCTTTGTGCTGCGTTAATCACATCAGTTCCTGTCGATGCGAGATCCAACATTTCCTCGTGTCGCGTTGATCATCGTGTCAGACGTTTTGCGGGTTGTTTTGTTGGGGATCACAGGTTATTTGTCACCGCATTAGCTCTAATCACTTTCATTTAAGGATTTTTGTAAAAATACTTATTAATACAGTGAGTTGTCCTGTTGCACCGGAGTCAAAATCTGAGATGAATTACGCCAAAAACACAGAGAGAGAGAATACAGTCGAAGTGACAAAGTAATACCAGTGGTTTCTCCGTCTAAGCCCATCAATTTCTCTCCACATAATGATCACGTACAGACCTGCATTCTATTGATGGCAGAAAGGTCACAGCATCCCTTCATCTTGGAGGAGCGCTGCATGTTTGTGAGGAGGTGATGGGGATCCGGAGCAGGTACGGGTCTCTGCAGCAGAGCCAAGGCAGAGGCAGGGCGGCCGGCGGGGCGGAGGGGGGGAGCGGCGGCGGCGGCCTGCCAGAAAGGCCTTTGTTCTTCGCCTGCTGCCACAGTCTCAGCTGGAATTCCATTCGTTCCCTCACCAGAATGAAACGGGATTGATTGTTAGCTCAGATGTCTAGCAGGTAAGGGTGGAAAAAAAAACATCTCCAAAATGAAGGTGCAGATCGAACAAAAAGGGAGAGACAGACATAGATGGTGATGATGATGATGATTATGTGTAGGGAAGTGCATGAAGAGTGCAGGTTTTTTGTTTATTTATTTTCCCCTGTGCATGTGATTGTACTTAAAAGCATGGGGGAGAGAAGGGGAAAGTGTCGGATAAAAGAGTCAAGTTAGCAGGTTCTCCATCAGATCCACCTCAGTGGGAAACCAGAGAAGAACAGGGTTTGGACCTGGCTGCTCAGAAGAGTCGGAGCTTCTGAGTTTCTGCAAAAACAGATCACATCAGTCTTAAAAAGACTTTTAGCAATTTCAGAACACTGAACAATTTCATTGCATGAAGTGCGCCAAAGGTAGATATGATTAACCCTGTTGCAATAAGGTTAATCATTTAGTCACACGGCAAATTAAAATGAGTTCAATCATTTCCATTTTGATTAATATGTTTTTAAAGCCAATTTTGTTCACAGGCACATCATAGTAAGTATAGTTATGGTTTTGGTTGTAAATGGTTTTTGTTTCTGTTTTTTAATGGTTTAGTTGACCATCTTACAGTTCAGTATTAAGTATACAGTATTAAGTTTTTTTTTAACAAAATTGGACATTTATGGTCTTTGAGAGGGCAAACTTGCATTATTAAACCATTATTAATTAGCATGTTACCTGAAAATGGCATCAAAACAACAATATTAGCGTTTATTGCAAAAATTACTGGGGTAATTTATCGTCCGAGCCGAGATGCGAGTCTGAAAGAAAGTACTTTTTTTCTTTAAACTGAAATTATCTGCAGGTGGAATTAGGAATTCATTCATGACTCAGGGGTTGATCTGCGCTTCAGACTGTTAGCCTTAGCGAGCTCAGCAGGGAGTTTCCTGCTTCTCACACAGTTATCTGGGAAACACTGAGGCTCATTGTGACCCTGGACAGGATGAAGTGGGAATAATAAATGGACGGAGGCCACAACTGAAGAGCAGAGAAAAAGAAAAGCATGCTGTTCATTTCTGTCAAAGCCTAGTAGGAGAATCATTTCTTGCTGCAATTCCAGTTGCCAGTCTGCTGGAGTTTGTCTCCAACAGTTGAAGAAAAACATCTGCACAGCATGAAAGCTGCCTCCAATTTGTTTGGGGGTTGGGGGGGTCAGTGTGTGAGATTTTTTATTTTTTTGCTACTCTGGACATTTTTCATGTTGGTCACCAAGTTACAGTTTGGTCTCATCTGAAGAGAGGGTGAACCCTTCCTGTGTGCCAAACAGAACTTTAGATCGGTAATTTTCTTCTTGCTACTCTTCCATAAAAGACAGACATGTTTAGTCCAAATACTTGGTCCTATAACGTACCTAGAAAGTCGAAAGTTTGTCATCAGACCTGAGGCAACGACATTCCAGTAAGATATTTGCAGTTCATCTTACAAAGATCATTTTCAGCCTCACTCTCTATAAGCAAACATCACTTTTAGTTTGTTTAGTTTGGTCAGTTCAGTTTTTATGCTGGCACTACATGTAGCATTGACTGTAGCTGCACCTCTACATTTATGTCTCGTAAAATAAAACTTTTCAAGAGATGCGTCCATATCGAAACACGACGTCTGGCTTACAACCCAGCAGAAAATCCAACTACACAGTACCAGTTGACTTTTCCTACTTCATGGTCGGAATTTTCCAGTTCTGCGTGAAACTGAAATGCAGCATAATATGGTATTCTAAAACTATGTTTACACAAGAAAATGTCTGGGTAATGTTGGATGTTGACTGGGTCAACATCCAACAAGATGGTCCCTATCAAGTCCCTAGAATCTGCTGTAGTTTTCATGCCATGCCACTAGAGGGCTCTGTGATTTTAGCATGTTGTTGAACAGTCAAACGTCATGCTAAAAACACATGTACTCCTTATCAATGTTTCTGATGTTTCCTTATCAGAAACAATGTTTCTGATAAGGAAACATCAGAAACATTGTTTCTGATGTTTCTGATGAAACTAAGTGTGGTGCGGCTTAACTGAAAAGGTTAATCCGCACCACACAGCTCAAATCAATGTTTTTTATGTAGTATAAACCCAGCATCAGTTCGTTCAGCACGTGTGT
>CAEGAF010133690.1:0-14537 GCA_903067075.1 Micropoecilia bifurca | reverse complement strand
CTGGAGGGACTATGTCTCTCGGCTGGCCTGGGAACGCCTTGGGGTTCCTGGAGGAGCTGGAAGAAGTGGCTGGGGAGAGGGAAGTCTGGGCCTCCCTTCTGAAGCTGCGGTCCCCGCGACCCGACTCCGGATAAGCGGAAGAAAATGGATGGAAAGTCATATTTTATTTATCAATATAGAAGGGTTCAGTGAATGCGCATATGAAACTGGTGAATTTGGTACCTCAAAAAAGGTTAAGAACCACTGATCTAGTCTCTTCCTTTTCTTCTTTTCAGAAAATGCAAACATTCAGCTCAAGTGTGATAGAGATGACCAATCTAGATAAAGGCGAGAGCTACTGCTTCAGGATTCAGGCCCACATTCCCAGCCGGTCTGAGAAGGAGTTTGGACAGATGAGTGCAATCAAGTGTTCTCATAATGACGAGGAGCCTATCTTAAAAGGTCACATCCTCTGACCTCATCATGTATCACAGTATTTTGTCCCTTCATACTGAAGTTACTGATGATGTTTCAACAGACACACACAAGTATGTCATGCATTGAAGGTTAAAAGGCAGCATCATTTGTCAGCAAAACAACTTGCGAACAAGAATAGCCCTAAAGATCCAGTGTTGGTGAACTCCTGAATGTGTTCACATTATGTAATCCCACATAATGTGCATCATGATGTATAACTTGTGAAAGATTAAGAGAGACAATGTCAGGTTTTAAAGATATCAGCAACTCTGCCTCCTGAGCCTAGAGGTAACTAACTGTGATGATTAGGATCAGAGACCTAATAGCTCAAAATTAGGGTGTTTAACTCATTTACATTTCAGACACATAAGGAAAACGAATGTCTTAATACATTAAAGTTCTACTTATGTAGATTGTGGAGGGCCGTATAAATATAGGCCCTGAGTTTGGCATGTGTGAGCGGAAGCTTTCATTTGTTCGAGGTTAAAGCTTCTTGGCATGTTGTGATGACAACAGGTACTGGTCAGGTTCATCTTCTGGTCTCTGGCATAAGGATGGACCTTAGTTCAGATTATCTGACTGCACCATTTACAAAATAAATAAACTCAATCAAAATATAGATTTTGAAGTTTTTTTAAATAAAGTTACATTTTTTGATAAGGGTAGGGGATATTGATCTATTCACAGTGGAAACCAGATGTTGAAATTCAAAATATAAATTAAAAGATATACACATATACACATTTTTTCTCACGCTCAGAAATTCAGTGAGACCAAACTTATTTTAGGCCAGTTAGATTCACCAAAAGTATTTCTATTTGCTGAATGCCACAGTACTGAGAAATGTGTTCATCCATCCATGAACAAATGGATGAACACAAGAAAATGCGGGGTAGCGTTGCGGGGAGGCCCAGACTTCCATTTTTCTGGGGAACCCCAAGGCGTTCTCAGGTCAGTCGAGAAACATTGTCCCTCTAATGTGTGCTGGGTCTTCCTTTTGGTCTCCTGCCCAGAACATCTCACCACGAGGCGTCCAGTAGGCATCCTGACTCAGATTACCACCTCAAGTGGCTCCTAAGGTCCTAGGGTCACTCAAAGCCCTCCTCCATTGTAAGATAGGAGCCCAGGGAGAGAAAGAATATGTCAGAGATGTATTTTTTTAATGAATTAAAAATAAGAAGTTTACATACAAGATGTATGTAAACTTATGATGATGTTATGGCTTTTGAAACGTCTGATGATAAATATTTTTGTGTCTATTAACATGAGCTAGTTGAAGCTATAAGTAGACAGGATCAGAACCAACATGCATCAGGATGCTGTGGTAGTTGGCTAAGAGCAGGACAAAGAACAGGAAGCTGTAGACTGAACCATTTAACAGCAACAATGATCAATTTTACAAGATTAATATCTGAAAGGACCCAGAAACACTCTGAGAACATTCATTCTCAGCAGTACTTTGGGTTCATGCTGGATGCAACACAATATTTGAAATGCTTTGTGTTTTTGTGTACTGTGAAGAAGAATGATTGTAATTGATATTTTGTATTTTTATCTTTGCAGTGTATTCTCCTGCTGTTATTGCTGGTGGTATTCTCTTCATCCTGCTTGTGATAGCTCTGATCATCACTGTGGTCTACTGCAGCCAGAAGAGAAAAGCTCTGAAGAGCGGGACAGAAGGATGTCCACTGAGGGATGTTTAAAGCTTCGTCCATGTTCCTGGGTTCTGGGCAGAATGGCGGGGTGGGGGTGAGGTGTGGGGTTTCCAACCTTCCAATGTCATACACTGGAATGATCCTACTTGAAGTTTCTGTGAAACTGCCTTACACTGTGAGACGTTTAAATGGTTGTTCTTTCAGGCTGCAGATAACATGCAGTTTGAATTCGTACTGAAACTACTTCACTACAACATTTTTATGGATCCCTTTCTTTGGTGAGCGGTACAACTGTTTTTAAATAATTTTCGGAATAGTCGAGATGTGAGATTTCTTTTGGGCTCAGTAAAAGTTCATATAAAACTTTATACTAAATGAATGCACTACAAATACTTTATCTGCTGTTTAATTTATGGAAAGTTCAGTTGGCATTTGTTGTTAGATGTGTTTATTGTGAAAGGTTTTTAGAATTTGAATATGAACATTTAAAACATTTTTTATTAGAATTTTTATGTGATGTTTTAAATAAAACTAATGTTATTTATGTCCAAAGTCCTGGTTTTGTTTCCCATTATAAAATTGAAATCCTCATCATTTATGCAATGCACACACAAAATATGTTGATTCATATATTCCAGTTTTATGTAAACCAATAAAGCAGAAGATTTTTGTAGTTAGCCTTGAAATGTCTGTTTAGATTAATTACCCTAACTGGCTTTCTGGCTTGCATCTTAAACATCCGTAAATACTGCACAGCTTTATATTTTCATCATTAATGAACAGCCAGTAGGACTTTTTGTTGTCATCAGGTCACAAATTCGTTTCACTTTTTATTTACTATAAAACTGACATGCATCCATCCATTGTCTTCCTCTTATCTGAGATCAGGTCCCAGAGAAACAGATCCAAGTGGGAATCTCAGACTTTTCTTTTCTTTGCACATCCTTGTAAAATATCACGGTTGTCTTCATCACATAAACTTCTTCATGCTAAGCTCAACAAACTCATCTTGAATTGTGTGCTGCATTACCCCACATCCCTTTGTCTGAGAGCTTCTGCCTTGTGTCCTCACCACATTAGTCATTTCCTGACCCTCTCTTCCATTTCAATTCAATACAATCATTACTGATATTTGTAATGATTAATTCCTTACATTTACCAAAAAACATCCTTTGATGGTTTCTAGTTTTAACCTTAAATCATTAAAATTTGCTCAACTTTTCTTCTTAAAGAAAAGTGTTTTTTACGTAAAAGACATAAGAACAATCTCATTGCTTGTATCAAAGTTATATGTCACTGTTAGTTTAAGCCATTTCTTTGTATTTTTGAGTCTTATGGTTGACTTCTAAAATCCAAAGCTTAGTCTTTCGCTAGAGGGCCTATTGAGTTGACAAAGAATTTTATAATTTAGTGTCGAATGCCTTTGAAAAATCTACAAATATATCAATTGACAAAGTTATCAACAAACTGCAGAGAAAAAACTATTTCTGGACACGTTTTTTTTTTTTTTTTCTAAATTCATACTGATGATTGTACAAGATTTTATTTATTTTATCTTTTACAATTTTTAAGTACTTTAGATAACAGGAATCAGCTGATAGTTACTGAATAAATTCACATCCCCAGATTTGAACAAAGTTGCTTTACCTACTTTTAAATCCTTGGGTAAAATCCCTGTTTTAAGAGACAAAGAGAGAACATATGTAAAGAGAATAAAAGGAGCAACTTTCTAATGTCATCATGTTGGCCTTTCTGACCACATCTCCCTCCTGCTGACCCCAGCATATCGTCCGTTGATGAGGCGGATTACACCAACGAAGAAGACAGTCACTGTGTTCAGTGCAGATGAGGGAGTGCTGGACCTGGAGAATACTCCTCCTTTGTTCTTGGCTTCATCTCCAAGTGTGCTGCTGATGATGTCACCACCAACACCTGTTATCCAAATCAGAAACCCTGGCTGAAAGCTAGGGTTGCCGAGTTCATCCTAGATGAGACATCAGCACTGAGAGGTGAGGAAAGGACTGACTACAGGCATTGTGACGGCTAAAGCCAAATATGGCCAGAAAACTCAAGGTCACTTCACCACCAACAACCCCCAGTGTTTTGTGGAAGAGCATCAAGCACATCACGGACTACAACATCAGGGACAACCAAGGCCGAGGAGAGGAGGCTGGAGGACTCATGGAAAACCAACGCATGCACAGGGAAAACATGCAAACTACATGCATCACCTTGATAGTTGGCTGTTGTTGCCATGGCTGCAATATGGTGCTATCTTTGTGTTTTAGCTCGGTTGGTTCACAAATACATCACAGCAAATAATAGCCAATAATCTGATTGATCTTAAGCTTGGCCGATTAACCTTGGTCCCCTTCTCACAAACTTCACTAAATCTGTATTTAAACACTGTTAGCAGAGGGAGGGGATGAGGGGCTCTGTGTGGCCTTGGCCCTACATGGCCCTACATGAAGAGCTAGAATCGCTGCTCATCTCTCTGATGGAATCTACCTGATTCCCCCTGTAACCCTGCATGACATCCCCTGCTTTTCATGTATTTCATTGTGGCATGTTTGGCTTTATGCTGTGGTCCAATTGATTGTTACAGTATTCAGTTCAGTTCTTGACTTAATCAAGTGCAACATTTTGTTAACTTTGTGATTTATTGTCCTAGTTTACACCTTAGTGTCAAATGTTTTGACACAAAAAAAACACCAAAACAATTAATTATAAGTAACATTAAGCACATCATTTAACCTCTGAATTAAATCAGAACTTTAAGTCTGGTGGTCTGACTTCTGGTTAACTGTGTTCCTCTGCAGCACAAAAAATGTTGACTGTGTAAAGAAAAAAAGAAGAATGGGCATTGAAGATTTGGTTCCTACAGTTTTATACAGTTTAAATGCAGAATGAGATTATGACATAATTATTGTTCATATAAAACCGACAGTACAGTTAAGGCCTCTTTATTCCAAAATAAGGTTATTTATAAAGTACATTAGAGTGAAAAAACATTTATTGTGGGTGTGTATAATCATATAGTGTCATATAAGTGTTATAAAGATCAAGTAAAATTAGCTTGACTTCTGTTTTAGCTCACCGCCAGAGAAATATTTAAACATTTAAAAACTGCTTTACGAACCAGAAAAGAGGCCAGTTTAAAAATAAGATTTGTTGTTTCCTGATTGGATCTTTAGACTTCAGCAACCAAAATGGTACTAAGTTATGATCATGAACTGAAGCTGTGTTCAGCACTAAAACTTGGCCTGGATACTGGAAGTCTATGATTCAGAGAATTTGAAATGAGCCAGGAAAGATGAGCATCAGTAAACCAGGAAAGAAACCGTGATCAGTGCTTACAGTGAAATCAAAAGTCATTGACAGGTTCACACCAAAACAGCCTCAGTACTTATAGTATGACAGGAGTCCTGGAAAATCCATCATACATTTGGACAAATACTTGATCTTTTCTCAAAGAACACAGTCTTTTAAAACCTGTCACTGCTATGAGTTGCGATCTGTTGCACATGCAGTCAGAGTTCAGAATAAAGGCTAATACCTGCACACTCCATTGTCCTTCAAAAGCCTAAGTAAAAAATTTACATTTTGCAGAATCACAAAGATTAACCCAAATAAAATTTATGTTTAAATAGCAAAAAGAAAAAAACATCGTACATATTATTTTCTAGCTATAGCTGTGAATTGTGTCTTTAAAGAACCAAGTTAATGGACTGTTTCTAAGAGAACAGTGTAGGCTCTGTCACCTAGCATTTAGGAGCCAAACTCTACCGTTTCTTCTGTGATGGGCTTGAACTCGTAGTTCCCTCTGCCGTCCATGTGGAGATAGTACTTCATAAAGAAAACAATACAGTAGAAGATTAATTTGAATGAACTGTGTCTGGTTCAACATTAATTCAAGAGCCATGTGGGTCAGACAGTATAGACAGAGGAAACAACACACAATGATTGATCCAAGTTCAACATAGAACATATGAGCATATGATGATCATCTATAGTGTAGAAGATCATGAAGCACAAAAGGTCTGAACAATATTTAACAATATATATAAGTGTTGAACAGCTTCTGTGATTACCTCATGGTGTTTCCATAGGGACTTTCTGTGGGACACTGTAAACAACGTAATGCCCACCTGTGGGTCAAACAGAACATACAGAGAAGACTCGTTAAAACTTGGCGTTTAACGCTGCTGATTCTTTATCTGACTTACTTCTTATATGCATCTGGTGAAAACTCCACCAGAGTGCATAGGCCATGCAGGCCAAAGCTCAAGAGCCATGAGGGCAGCCCAGTTTTCAGAATCTTTAAAGCAAACCAATTTTGTTATATTGCTATTCTGTCATCATCTTGAGAAAAGATCTCAAGCTTGTTTTGTCAGATTAATGGTTTGATTTACGGTATAAGAACGTTTTGATTTAATCTACACTGATGCAACATTACATTCGTGTCCAGTGTTCTGCTGCCGAGACTCAGCAGTGGGTATGGAAAGTATTCAGACCTCTTTAAAATGTTCATCGTTTCATTGCAGCCATTTGCTAAAATCAAGAGTTCATATTCCTCAATGTACACTTTGCATCCCATCTTGAAGGGAAAAAAAAGAAAATTGTGCAATTTTATTAAAGAAAAACTGAAATACCAATTGATCATAAGTATTGAAAGCTCTTGCTCAGTATTGAGTAGAAACACCCTATTGAGCTAGTACAGCCATGAGTCTTCGTAGGAATGATGCATCAAGATTTTCACACCTGGATTTGGAGATCCTCTCCAGTTCTGTCAGGTTGGATGGTGAACATTGGTGGAGCCATTTTCAGGTCTCTCCAGAGGTCCAGGCTCTGTCTGGGCCAGGCAGGGTTCTGAAACCACTCCTTTGTTATTTTAGCTGTGTGCTTCAGGTCTTCAACCCTGAGCGCTCTGGAAGGTTTTCTTTGAGGGTTTCTCTCTTCTTTATCATATTTATCTTTCCTTACGTTGCAAGCAGCCATCCTCTGTGCATCTGGAATCACCCCTATAGATGATGCTGCCACCATGTTTCACCATTGTGATTGTATTGGGCAGGTGACAAGAAGACATGCCCATTTTCCACTGGCTCTACTTTATCAGCCCGGCTCACCTCGGCTCTATTTCAGAGTGACTATGTTTCCACAGGTCCAGGTTTGTGGGAAATTCTGTTCCCCTATGAAATTCTGTCCCCCACTGTGTCTGGAGCGCATTGCAGCCAGAGAGGTGGATATGGTGGATCTGACCATTTTCACGGTGCTTCTGATCGATTTCTTGATAAAAACCACTCATATAATCATGTCAATGTTGTAACTTTCAGTTTAATTGGCAGCTATCAAAATAAAAAAAATAATAAACCAGGTCTTGTGTGAAGGTCTTTTTACGCTGTTTTGTGTTATTTTAAACGTGAAGAGAATCTGTCTTTTTTCAACTTTTGTCTCTTAAGCCTGACAAATAAAAGTCAGTCAACAAACACAGGTTTCCAACACGTAGTTTGCATTTACAATTTTTCATTTCTGATACAAGAGGATGGAACCTGGGGCTGATAGCAGGGCACCAAAATAAAGGCTTCCTGAAAAGATCAGAGTGTAAACTTTTTGGTAAATCTCGTTCTAATGTAAAATATGACAGATTACTGGATTAAGGAAATCTCTAGTATGCTATCACACATAATAAGTTTTGAGAATTTGGAAACAGTTGCTTTTTATTTCCCAAAGTTATGGAGGGAGAAGAGGAGAGAATGGATATTTCAGCTATTGCTTTGATAGTTGACTTTGTGAAACTTTCTCCCATCTCCCTACTGCATCTCTGGAGTTCAGTCACAGTGATCGTTGGCTTCTTCTCTCTCGATGGCTCAGCTAGGCTGGATGGCCAGGTCTAGGAAGAGTTCTGCTCATCCCAAACTTCTTCCATTTAAGGATCATGGAGGCCACTGTGCTCTTAAGAACCTGGAATGATGCTGAATTTTTTGCACTCTTTGTCAGATCTGTAACCCTGTCACAATTTTGTCTCTGAGCCCCCTGGGCTGTTCCTTCCACCTTATGATTCTCATTTGCTCTGACCTGCACTGTGAGGTCTTGTGCAGACAGGTGTTCCTAATCATTCCTAATCAAGTCCAATTGGTTTAATTAAACACAGCTGGACTCCAATGAAGGAGTAGAACCATTTCAAAGAGGATCAGAATAAATGGACAGAATGTGACTTAAACATGAATGTCACAGCAAAATGTCTGAATACTTATGACCATGTGACGTTTCAGTTTTTCTTTAATAAATTTGCAAAACATTCTACATTTCTGTTTTATCTGTCATAGTGGGATGGATGCAGAGTGTATTCATTAGAAATAATTTGAACTTTTTTGGTTATAAAAAACTGGTTGCAATGAAACAAAGAGTGAAAAATTTAAACGGGCCTGAACTCTTTCTGTACTCACTGTTTATTTGTATGCAAAATACAACATTTCGAAAATATAACCCAGCAGTCATTACTTTCCAAACAGCCTTTTGAAATGAGAAACATGTACACACTGATCATGATGATATATTGATGATGCAATTTATTGTCCAGGTTTAATTTGATTATAAAGTTAATTCTAGACAGCAACTCATATGTCCCAGCATCAGTTTTAAGGAAAACCAAGTTTTGTTTGGAGAGATGCAAATATATATTATTTACTCTGAAAAAAGCTTACATTTTTTTATGTAAAAAAGTGGGATTATTGTTTTAGAACCAAACTTTAGACCCAGTCTAAAAAGATTGTATTATTCATTATGTTGAAATAAAAATAATTCATGCTGATTTTCATGTGGGGACAAAGTCATTATCTCCTGCTAATTTTATAGCAATGGTTCTCTATTATTTTAACCTCTAAATGATCAGCTGTTTGGTGAAAAGCAGTGAACACCTCAGACTGGTTGCCAGTACATCACAAGATAAAACAGTTTGCCTGTGGGACAAAACTGAAGTATCAGCTCTGAAACTGGTACTCCAGTAGCAAAGGGCTCTGTAGAAAAGTGACATTAGTCCAGAAAGGTGATCATAATGTCCAAAATTATGATGGACTTGTCTTAAATTGTTTTAGCTCAACTTTTGCACACCCTGCATATGTAGTGACTCTTATCATTTCGAACAGACAATCCAGCCTGTATTTCTTACTCATGACTTGTATCTTGAACTGTCCAGGTGCTGCACTTGCACATTGATTAGTTCCACCTATGGTGTTCTTCAAATGTTAACATTAGGATTAAAGATGTTTAATGTCTGATTAATCAATTTGGAATGATCCATGTCTGCATTCAGACACCTCAATAACTGACTTCACCTTCATTGGGTGTCATCCACACCTGTGGGCTGCCCTACCGTTCTGCAGTGGCTGTAGATATAGTCCTCCACATCGACACTCACTGCACTGGTACACTCATCCAGAATAGCAAACTGGGGCTTGTGGTAGAACAGTCTGGCCATCTTCAAATTCAGCAAAGCAAAAAAAAAAAAAACAATAATAATAATTACAATAAAAATAATATAATAAAGCAGGGAGAAAGGTGTTCAGAATGCTATGTCCTTACAGCCATTCTCTGCTTTTCCCCACCACTGAGAACATCCATCCAATCCTGGACTACATCCCAAGAGCCCTCCCTGTCCAGAATGTGACCAAGCTGAACGTTGTCAAGATAATCCTTCAATACCTGGCCAGACAAAGTCAGATCATGCTGTTCTTTAAGGACACAGGCAATGACAGTGAAAGCGTGTGAAGGAGTGTCCTGTGACCTACCTGATCAGAGATGCCCTTCCTGCGTTGCTCTTCAACAGTGTCTGGATAAATGACTTGATCCCTCAGGGAGCCGAGAGTCATATATGGTCTCTGTAAGAAAACCGATCAACTCAAAAACTTCCATCTCAATTCTCTTGGCTTCAGCTGTAGCCTAGTTTCAGATATTATTGGCTCTTTCAGTTATCAAAAATTTCTGAAGTTGAATGTCAGATAGCTTCCTGCAAAAAGTATCCAACAATCCAAAGATCTAGTTGCTGATGTGAAAGTCTGAATACACTCAGAGACAGGCTACACAGATAGGACCCGTTTGGGAGAATTGACAACCATTGACAGAAACATGGTATTTAGTTAAATACGATGCACATATTTTAGTTTATGGAGACATGCTTTCCTCATTCTCACAAGAAAAGCTGGAGTTAGTCCACAGTTTCATGAACTAAAGATACCCTGAAACATGCTCTCCAACAACATTTTACATTGACTGTGTTTGGACAACAAGACAGTTGTTTTACGGTTATGGTTCCTCACCACCTAAGCAAAGTGGTGAGGAACTATAACGCTGTGACGAGAAAACTGCACGAGGTCCTGACATGTGTTTGTTTCTTAAGAGTCACTCCATGAACTTCAATAAATGGGGCGTCAGGGCAACCGGTCTATGGTTGTTGTTGACTGAAGGACGAATTTTTCGGTACCAGAACTATGTAGGATGTCTTCCACAACAACAAAATCTTCTCTTGGGTCAAGCTAAGGTTGGAGAGGTGCTACAGAATCCCACAGAGCTGATCTGAACAGGCCTCAGAACCCTGGTGCTGACACCGTCTGGACCTGCAGCCTTGTCCCAGTTCAGCCTCTCCAGGTGGCTCGTCACCCGACTTCTAAAGCTGCAGGGAGGGGCAGGCAAAGTGGAGTGGGAACTACTTCCCAGGCACTGGGAAATAGTTTCCCAGTGCACAGGATTCACTGTGAAACACAGTGAATCCTGTGTTTCACCATGAGTGAGATGGAAGTGTGTTACATTGATCTGACTGTTGTGTGCTAAGGGAAATGTTCATTTTAGTTAGAGGTGTGCCAACCGATCGGCCACCGATCATAATTGGCTGATTTCCATGAAAAAGTGTATGATGGTTCTCTTGTTGACGACCACCTGCATCTCATTCGTAGCCTGCATGTGCAGCTCATGTCCTCTTTCTTTCATACTGCGGAAACATTCAGCAGTAAATCCTAAGCAATGTAGTGAAGTACTATAACGCTGAGAGTGAACGGGGACGTTTGCGTGTTGCAGTAGAAAATTACCTCAGGGATGAAGCACTTCTAAATGAGTCAACACAACGAATCTAATGTGACATTTAAAAAACAAGCACTTGATGGAGTTTGGCTACATCGAGGCACAATGCAGGAAAAAAAGACATCTGGAGAGGCTGGTAAAGCAGCATCACTGTGAGAAAGCTAAAGAAATAACCTGAAAAATAATTTAAGTCTTTGAACTAGCGATGTAAGATGCTGGTTCTGTTCTCGCTGTTGAACCACCGCTACAAGCTGCTGGTAGTAATATTTCACAGACGTAGCACTGTTCCTGCCCCACCTGCAATGAACTTTCACACTGGACCTCTGCTTAAAGCTGCAGCACGTAACTTAAGAACATATTTTAGATATATACTAAAACTTTCGCTGTCCTAACACAAGACAGATAATCTCTGAAAATAATCAATCCCCTCTGCCTCCTCCTGTGTTCTGCAGAATTACTCCGCTGGGTCAGAAACAGCCAATCAGAACCAGAATAATCAGCTAGCCAAGCTATCAGAAAGGATGGTTTATTTTGATGCAACCTGCGATTGAATTTTAATTAATGTTTGGTTTTTTTACTTGATGTAGATTTATTTGACTCATGTATAATTTATGGTACTGAGAGCCTTACTGTTAAATATTATTTTACTGATTGCAGGTTTTTCAGTTGTCCTTTTGACAGTTGCTGTATTATGCCTGCAAGTATGTTGCATGTTTTATGCCTAAATTTATTTGAAACTTATTGCCAGATATTTTTTTTATTCTGTCAGATCACATAGTAGCATTTATACCTAAAGCAAAAAATGAACAGTCAATCCAGATGATTGGCAAAATCGGTGATCAGCAGAGATCAGGCTCATTGGTGATCGGTATCAGAATCAGCAGCAGAAAACTTGATCGGAGCATTGCCAAGTTTGCCAAGCTTGAGGAAAATGTCCTGTTCACACTAAATGTTTTTGAGCAGAATTCATTGTGATGTTTAACAAAATTCATCACATCAGAAATTTTGTTCATGCAATTTGAAACAAGAATTAAAACTATTCTAAAGTACAATAAATACATATTTTAACTTGATAATGTCAGTACAGTAATAGAAAAATGAGTGCTCTTTAGCTAGGTGAGGGCAGATTTCTCAGATATTGTGAAATAATTATTTGGTTTAAATTGCAGCATTAAGTTAAAATTCACAATTCAAGATTAATTAACTAAAGAAAACAATGTTTAGACAACTTGTCTCTTGTTAACTGAACTTCATAAACTTTAATTTCTGAATTAAAACCAATACCAGAGTTTTCCACAGAAAACCTGCTAAGCCTGGTGGTATGGCAGAGCAGTCCACCAGCAACCCAGCATGTTTTGTGTTAATAAATGTGCTAAACGTTACGAAAATTATGATGAGCAGACATCATAATTTGGAAATAACTTGTGAGGTAGGGACAAGGGTGGCCCAGTTCAGTGCATCTACTGTATACCTAGATTAATCCATCTTTTCTATCACTGCTCCTGGAGTAAAAACAACCCTATTTAAAATAAACAAATAATGCTTAGCCTGGTTGACTTAAATTGCATTTTCAAGGCTAGGTGGAATTTCATTTTCAAGTTTAGCCATCATCAAATGTTTTACAGTGTAGTGTAATAGAATTATAAAGCTACAATATATTGAAAAGCATAAAAATTAAGGGTAACCCTAAACACATTTCTTGACTTTTTCAGGAGTCAAACAGAAAAATATGATTTTTTTTTTCCTTCTTTTCTTGAGTCTTGTTTTTACAAGCAGGACAATCCATTTGGTCATCTCTTACTCTTCACAAGTTGCATCAATGATGACCTACATAAAAAGAAAAATTGTATTTGAAAATGTTTACCTGTGGAACATAGAAGAGTTTTCCTCTCTCAGGCTTAGTCAGGTTTCCACCAAACAATGGCCACAACTATGAAAAAACAGAAAACAAACAAAAAAAAACAATAAAAATTAACAAATAAGCACCACATAAGGAGATCACTCACCTTTGAGCCATGACTTACTATAACCCTTTTGGTCAGTGAAGAAATCCTCATTGTTAATTTCAACTATAAGGTTGATTTTATATTCATTAATAGAAATAAGATATAATTAGTAACAGCACAGCATTATTTTGTAACACTGGAAATCTCCCCTTATTATTCTTACCTTCTGTTTTTACATTTTCACCTCTGTGTAAATGTACATGTTTCCATTTTGTCTGTCAACTTGCTGCTGTGACACATGAATGTCTCCACTGAGGGACAATAGAAGTTATTTCTATTTTGTTCTATTACTAATAATATACATTAAAGAATTTATGACAGTGAAACACAAGCACTAAAAACAAAGCTCACTCATTATCAAAAATTCTTCTTTAGGACATCATTTACCAAGAACCAACTGCTCCGGCAATAAATGTTAACAATCCCAAACATGCCGTCAGTATTTGTAGTTCACTGACCTAATGGATTGGAGTTGTAAATTATTTTACCATAGTGTCCTGACAGATGGTAGAGGGAAGTTTAAGGATTCTGGGCTGTCTTAAAAAATCTGACAGGTAGAGACTTGAGCCCAAAAAGATGCTTAGCTGTGTTACCTGGAGACCCAAACAGAACACACTCACCTCTCCGAGCACTCTAAACAAGGAGCTCTTTCCACAGCCATTTGGTCCACAAACAAGAACATTGGTGCCGGACCTCACCTTCAGAACACACAAAAACAATTGCTTAGCTTTCCAAAACCATATCCTTACACAATGCACATATTAACCATAAGAAAATGATTTTTGTAAACTTTTTCTGTTTTTTCTCAAGCAAAAAATTTCTATTTTCATCCATTTTGGGAATATTGCAAGTGGTAACCCTCTCACTCAAGGATGAAGATGGATGCATAGGTACAATCCTTTGTTAAATATGTTCCATTTATCTTTTCTATGTACCGCATTTCCCGCACTATAAAGTAGGGCTCTGTAATAATATCGATTTTGCAATATATATCAATAGTTTCTTTCCTAGAAAAAAAAATCAATATTTATCTGCAAGTATTGTAACATCCAACTGTCACCTTGTTCACTCACTGCTTGCTTCACCAGGAGAATGATTAGGTCATCAGGCTTAGAGTGATTCCTTCAGATGTTAAGTATCAAGGTTAAAAAGGTATCAAACTATTCAGAGCAGGTACTTATTGTACATTATTTACTTTACAAATGCATGTAAGTTACAGTTTGTACCGTTTCAATTAAAAGAAACATTTTTTCTCACCACTTCTTTGATTCATTTTGTCCAGCTGTCGACTTTCAGTCTGTGTCCAACCAGAGCAGGTATTGTGTAGTTGGTGCTTTTAATCAGTTTT
>CAEGAF010133659.1:0-57851 GCA_903067075.1 Micropoecilia bifurca | reverse complement strand
TCTATTGCTCTGGTGTTTAGGGCCTGTTCCTGTGCAGCCAGGATGAGAGCCTCTGTGCTGTCCTTGAGTCCAGCTTTGTCCAGCCATTGGTAGGATTCCCTGATATCAGCCACTTCAGTTATTTGTCGGTGGTACATCCCATGTAGGAGCTTGTCCTCCCATGATGGAACCTCTAGCACCTCATCCTTCTGTTTCCCATTGTCTGAGACATTTGCTAAGCACAAATGTCTCATATATATATATATGATTTAGGTCTATAAATTTTATATGTTTGAGACATTTGCTGAGAATGTCTGAGACTTTCTCAGCGAATGTCTCAGACAATGGGGTTTAAATTCACCACAAAAGAGGGTTAAATAAAAAAAAATCTTTAAATCTATCTTTAAAAGACAATTTAAAGGTATGCACAGTGTGTACAGCGTCAGGTGCTACTGGTCCTGACAGTAAAACATGACATGAGTAAAATGTAAAAAAAAAAGAAAAAGAAAAGAAGAAATGAAGCTCCACTGCCTCCTGCCTGTCATGTTTGAATCCCATGAGACAGAAGAACAAACCTCACTACAAGACGTACACAGCTGTAAATCTCCACAAAGCCTCTTTTTTCTTTTTATTTATTTACATTTATTTTTGCTATTCCATGGATCCTCCCCACAAAACAAGACACACAATTTCCTTTTTACTGTAAGAACACAGTAAAAAGGGTGTTTATTTTTATCTTTACTGTCATTTCAGTTTGATCCGTTCAGCCAGTTTTAATATTTGTCACTATAAACAGTGAGTTCATGTATTCCTGCTCTCCCACACCGTTTACATTCCTGATTGTTGCTTTGTTGAATATCTCATCGCCTCATGCTGTCATTGCTCTGTGGTCCAGTATGTTTTGATTCCCCCCAAAACTGAAATTGTTTTGCCGTTTTCATTCTTACTTCCTCTTTGTGGTCTTTAGCAGATGATGTGGTCTAGTTTTATACTCAGAAATTGATTTTTTTCATGCACTTCTCCGTTCTTGTGGAGCATGAAAAGACCAAATTTAGCATGTGACTGCCCAATAAAATATAGTTAATTGATAGTTATTTAAATTAACTATTTTATCATCTCAACAGCTTATTGAAACTTTAAAGGGTGCAAAACAAAAAAAAACTCAAGTATTAAAATTATTTTTCACGTAGACATAAAAATGTTAAAAGAAACCTGAGAAAGGTGAGTCCGGAAAAAGTATGTCATTCAACAAACATGGGAACTTTATTTGAAATACACGTCAGCTTTCTGGATATTTTCACAAAATACTGCCTTACTATCAGATCAAATAAATTATTAAGTTAATACAAATAAATAATAAATAAATAAATAAAATACTGGAAGACATTCCAATACTGTAACCAGGCCAATATGACCATTACTACTCTTAGTGACAGACTGATGGACCCTTGGCTCTTACAAAGAGAAAGGATCCGCATGGATAGCTTATGCCTGAGCAGCTTAGTTTGACGTAAGCACCACACGTTCAGTAACTTGTGACGACAGCGTTACGGGTTTTGGCGCGGTAAATCATATGGAGGGAAGACGGGATCGACGGCGATGCTGATGAAGCTTCGGCTCGTCTACTTCCTGTGGTCCCCTGAGGAGATGTAGCCCACGGCTCGGTTGATGGTGATGGCGCGAACGTGGAAGCCTCTCATCATCTTACACATCTTCTGTCGGTTCTTGAAGGAGTCGCTTTCCCACCGACCCGGTGCGTCCTAAATACAAGGACAGGCAGAAGAATGACCATCGTGCTAACAGAAATTCCCTTATAAAATAATTACAAGAAAACACTAATTCCTGTAAGGATTAGACAGAAAAACTAAACCAAAAATAAATGCACAGTGGTGTTGAAAGGGGAAGAAACACAAAAATCTTGAAAAAAGAAATACCTCAAAAGAGTTGTGCTCTCCTGTTTCCATCAAGGAGCAGTTCTGTGCAAAGCAAGAAAAAGATTTTATCATGCAACTTCCATTTTCCAAATTTCCCTACAGATTCCTTCAGCATCACATGTTTGTCACATCGCTGCATGTTCAGCAGCTCTTACTGACCTTCCTCAGGTCCTGAATGATTCCCACAGTCGGACTCAGAAGTGTTTTCTCAGTCTCAGGCCTGTGGAGTTTGGACTGGAGGTAGGTGTCAATAGCAGTCTGGTAGTAGGCCAAATCCCTCATGATGTTCATCACACACTCATTCTGTCAGGATAAGAATAATAAAAGAAACCAGGACTTGTGGTTTATTTTCTTGTGTCCAAAAATCAACCTATTAAAAGTGACTCGCAGTAACAACATACCTCACTGAAGGATGAATTGGTCAGCATCGCACAGCCGGAGTTCTGAGGGGAAAGTACAAGTTTCTAGCATGAGTTTTTGTTGTTGCTGTTGTGGAGTTTACATTTCTGATCAACACAGACACCACAGTTCAATAAATGAAACTGTAAACAAAACTGAAAACAGCTTCATGTGTCTGTTTTTATTTTAATGCAAGACATTTGGTAGAAACTGATTCTGAAACTTATTTATCCAGTCTCTTAATGCTGAACGGTATTAACTAAGAATTGCTGTATTTTTTTGTTAGTTTTATTTGGCCTAATAAACTCATTTTCATTTCAAATGAAATTGATGCAACTACCTATTAATAAGCTTTTAAAATATATCTGCATACTATCAATACTAACAAAAAATAAAAATGAAAGCGTATTTAACACTTAAGTAATTTGGCACGATACAAATATAAAGCTGCTGTGATTTGACTGATAAAAATAACATCTAAGCACACAACCATCATGTTGAAGTTCTGTTTCTGTGGCCAGAGAAATAGCTGTGGCGAGCCGGATTTGGCCCACGAACCTTCAGTTTTGACGCATGTGACAGATTCTTTCTCAATACCTTATAAGTGTATTTTAACGTTATTTTAATGTAATTAGGGAGCTGGAGGATAACTTCTAACTGATCATCTAAACTGGACTCCAAAGCGTTTAACTCTACAATGTTTCACACACAGACAGCAGCTCTGGGGACACAACCAGCAGGCAAAGAGACAAATAGAAACAACAAGGTCTTAATTATTTACCTGAGTCGTAGCGGGAGCGCAGACCCGCACCGTTTCACTACTCATTGGCATCTTAGTGGATTTGATCAAACTGAAACACAAATCCCCCTGCAATACAAAAATGTACATTTATTCTATTTCATTTTTTTATTATCTTGATGGGGATTATAGTTGAATAATAAGTAAAAAAAAAGGAAAGTTTACTCACGCTTTTGAGAACATCCGTGACGCTCCGCAGAAGGTTCCTGAAGAGACTTGCGCACTGTGCGCTGTTTGCGCTGGGCGGCAGCGGCAGCCCGGTGGATGTGCGCCAGTTGAGCAGCATCAGCATCAGCGTCAGCGCGGCGCAGCTGGAAAAGCCTGCGGGAGAATCACAGACATCAAAACCCGCGATAGCATCAAGTTTTGGGCAAAACAAACAACCGAAACGGAACAGTAAAAAATACATAAATTAAAATGTGCATTTGATCACTTGGATGTCACTGACTTACTTAAATGAAAGTGTCTCATTTTTTCGGACCAGACAGGAAGAGAGACAGAGATAGATAGAGATCTGTGATGGAACTTGGTAAAACGGCAACACTGAGCTTCCTGCTCTCATCTCAAGGTTTTATACAAACAAGCGGGGAATTCCCGCACAAGAACCTAGTAATTTTCACATGATTTCTCCTTGAAGGATTATTCTGTAGGACGGGCCTGACAAGTGGGTGAAAGAAAGACGCCCTGAATTCAAAGCGAAGGAGCAGCAGCCAATCACCAGATAAAGAGAGAGAGAGAGAGAGAGAGAGAGAGAGAGAGAGAGAGAGAGAGAGACCAATTAGAGCTACAGTAAGTCGGTGCTGCAATTATGACGCGATCTCTCGTGCAGAGTAATATTTAGAAATTCTGCCTCTTCCGTCAGATCTGCGCTATTAATGGAGCGACAATCAGTGGTTAATTATTAATCAGTGGTTAATAATTAATCATGCCTGGAAAATGGCTTTGTGCGGCAGCGAGGGTGACGTGAATCACATGTGACATCAAGCAGCATCATTTCACAGCTGGAGGTCAGCCGGCCTGTCAGCGTGGCCAGTCAAACGGCGGTGGGATCGTCATCATTCTCGGGTCATAACCGGAGGGACAGGACTTGCTTTTCCTACATGATGATGAAATCAGAAACTTACGTCGATGATGAGCAAACCAAATGCGTAGAGATTAAAAAAAAAAATAGGCAGCTCAGAGGTCAGCTTGCAAAGACATAGTTTGGCCCAAAGAACACAACTCGATTTATTTGATAAATAAATGTAACCCGGGGTGGAAGAACCCGGATTGTGACTGAGGACGTGGCCCCAAAGCCAACTGGACCACTGAAATATCAAGTGGTCTAGAGTTTCACAATTAATAATACCCAGGTAGGTCTGGCAGAGAATGATGGAACAGAAATAGTATACAAAATATATTTTATTTATACATTCTTTTACGATATTAAAAATATACTTTATTATTCTAATTAAAAACTCAAAAACTCACAAACCCAGGACAAAACTAGAAGCAATCTGAAACTTAACAAAAAAAAAGCAAACTAAATTAGTAGAAACACAAAATAATGTTAAACAAAACCAAATCCCACATTGCCCCAACCCAGTCCTAAGGCGATGCTCAATAAGCTAATTAATAAAAATAAAGAGGCATAAACCTTTCTGGTCCTGCAGGGCTTGTGCTAAAACTCCAGCTCTGGAAATCAACCTATTAACTGATTAGCTGAGAGCATCTAAACTACAAACACTAACACTTTGGTGAGAGAACAATAGGCAACAGCAGGAATCTGAAATACCAAAAGAAAACGATGACGTATCTGCTGACAATAATAAAGACAGGTAGGGTAATGACGTCAAAAAAATCAATTTATCCTACAAGTATCACAAATGTCCACGATCCGAACCCTCAAACAGCGACCCAATGAGCACCGGGCCAGAGCTCATCTGATTCAGAACCAACTGAGACAACGGACCGACAAACACTCAGATAGGCCAAACACCTGGTGCCTATAAACGCTAATGTTGTTGATTGTGGCCTGTGGGATACTGGTCCACTCGTCTCCATTGACTTCGGAGCGTTGATGGATGTTGGCAGGAAGTCTCACACGCCGATCCAGAGCATCTCAAATATGAACTGGGATGTTATCGGCTTCCAGTAACTTTGTGTCCAGATCCTGGCGACATGGGGTTGTACATCATCAGGCTGCAGCATGAGGTGAAGGTCAAACCAATGGGGTCTCAGGATTTCATCACGGTATCTTGGTGCGTTCAAAATGCCGTCAGTAAAATTCACCTGTTTGTTGATAACATATCACTGTCCATCCACCTCCACGAGTCACTTCATTTAGAACATCAACATGATCCTCACAACGCCACACACACTGTCTGTCCTGAACAGTGAGAACTAGAATCCCTCTGCATAGAGGACACCTCTCCAATGTGCCAGACACAACCAAACGTGAACATTTCCTCAATCAAATGCAGTCAAGACTCCAATGAGGATGACGAAAATTCTAACGAGCTTCCCCCAGGACTGTTTCTGACATTTTGTAAAGGAATTGTCTGCTTTTGATTGTCGAAGCCGACATCTGGGTGGCCGTCCTCAGACGACCTTTCAGGCGATCAGGTGGAGGTGTGATTACACCTGGTCTACATGGTAATGGCACTCTCCCTCAAAACCTGCAACATCTGTGGAGTCGTGCTGTGTGACCAAGCTGCAGATTTCAGAGTGGCCTCATTGTGGCACTAATCCTGCTAGCCAGTCAGTATCCAATACGCCACACCTGTGAGGTGCGATGGATTATCTCGTCGAGGGGGGGGGAAGCGTTCACTAACTCGGATCTAGGCCGATTTGTGAGCAATTCACACAAACGCACACACACCTCACGCGGTGTTTGAAGAGAAATGCATTTCTTTGAAACTCGTTTTCTGCGTGTGGCTGCAGGAGTTTCCTGCTCTTTGTACACATTGACCACAGGACGGTTGAACGCTAAAACCCACGGTCGCTGTATGAGTTACACGATGTATTCAGGTGTACGACCCACCAGGAGGAAGCGGTTTACCTGAAAAAAAAAAATTAATTAAAAAATTACAAAATTTTTTTATTCATCACAAAACATTCAAGTCATATAGATTTATCTCAGTATGGTTTGGTGTCTCACCACAAGTTAACCAAATGGTTGAGAGAAAAATTCCTGATAATGACTTTAAAAGGGGTTGTCCAAATTAATTTGCAGTCACCTTGAGACAAAAAAGAAGAAAAAACTGCTTGTCTCAGTAAATGACGCAGTGAAGTAAGATGAAAAACAAACAAAAAAAAGGCAGCAGCTGAGTCACAGTAAGTAATATTACACTTCTTAGAAAGAGGAAGCTGAACAATCGGCTCGGCTGACGGGGCGACGAACTGCACAGACCAACACATACAAAACCAAGTTTATTCTTTATTTTACATTTCTGTACATAAACATTTCTTTCCCTCAAATAAAGCATCTGAATACAGCAGGATGAAAATGATATTTAACACACTTATTCATTTGAAATGACTCATGTCAGAAAGATTCAACATTCACAAAATGCTGATAGAGCAATTCAGAGTGAACGTATTACCAGTCTACAACTCCACTACAAAGCAGGCATGTTTCCTTTACACTCTTTTTAGCACCTTCGGACAAACGTTTCTCAGTTGAAAACTACCATTTGTGCGGAATAAAAATGCTTCAACTTTTTGAGTCCAACTTAAAAATGTTCTGAAGAAAATTCGTTTTCAGTTTTCTTGTCATACAGTGTTTTTCCTTTTTTTTCTTTTCATGACTGACTTTCTACTAAAGTTTGAACTTTTATTGGATTTTTTTCAACACTTTTTTTATTTTTATTTTTAATATTTTTTTGCATCTGAACAGGTATAATTTAGTGGCAAATGTAGAAAGTCGAAAAGAAACAGTAGCAAAGCAAGGCCGACTACTGCACAGGAAGCTGGGGGACAGAATCTATGACGACACACAATCGGTTTTCCTCTTCTCCCAGGAAGTAGGACGCGCTGCTCCATCCTCCGGCGCCGGGAGAAGCAGTTAAAAGAGTTTTTTTTATCTTTTCCTTTTTTCTCTTCTTCTGTGCTGTTGCTACCAGGGAAATCAGTGAGTTGGTAGAAGGATAGACGGCAGGGAAGTGTGGCGGGGGAGGAAGGAGCGAAAATACTTGGGGCAGGTGGGGAGGTTTTGGATCGACACAGGGATCCAGGGAGGAAAGGTTTCGTCTCGGCAGAAGGGAAACAGACGGGAGCGGGACAGGGAAAGGACGGGCGTCTTATTTGGACAGGGTCCTCTCAGCCAAATGTTTCTGCTGGCTCTCGGCATGCCTGGGAAGAAGAAAGCAGAAGTAAAAGATTTTTAGTAAAATCTACTTTCATTTTTTTATTTTGTTGTTGTTGTTGTTGTTGAAAAACATAAAAAAATGGCAAAAGATATAACAACCTGAACTTTTATGAATGAATGAACAAAATAATGGACTATTTATCTTATACCATTAGACATTGTCACATCAGGATATAACTTCATAAAAATAACAGAAAACAAAAACTAATGCATAAAAATAAAATTCACGTTACCGAAGGATTGCTGAAAAATGGCAATAAACAAATTTAGCTTGATGGCAGAGCGACACTATGCTACTGTTAGAGCTAGAAAAGGCTTCCTTTTTGCTAAAAATGTATGTATGTCACTTGCTACGTAAGTATTTATTTCTTTAAACTAATTCAAACTTACAGACTTTTATCAGTCGACTTGCTCCAAATATGAATAAGGACAAAAATAAATGGAAAAGATGTTAAAATAAAATCAAGACAAAATGAGAAAAGTAGATAAGTAAAGAAGGTTTAGACAAAATAACGAAGGTCTGAATTTATTTGGAGGCGACTCGGGCTGTTTCGTCTACATGCATAGTGCCTTCAATTAACATTTGTTGAAATTTAGCGCGATTTAGATTAACTAAAACTGAACTAAAAGATGAATTAGAGTACAACATCACTGGGGAAATCAATATCCTGAAGGTGACATGTGGGCCAAAACCAGAAACCTAAAAAATGGTCAGACAGAAAGGAAATGACCTTGGATTGGATGATGAAAAACATTTTGTTTCAATTCAATTTACTGTTTAAAAGTAACCTCAGTCTAAAATTGTCAGTTTCTTAGGATAATGTGAGACTTCTATGAAAATGAAACCAACAGAAATATGACCAAAGCATTAAACTGGTCAATGTTCTGGTCAAAAAGTTTTTTTTCTTTTTACTGGCTTGTGTTTTCCAAGACAGGATACCAACCGAGATGAGAACACTGGTGACATCAGATGCAAAAGTGTTTGGGAATATTTTTAAATCTGAAACCAAACCTAACTGGATCAATCATGACCTTCACCAACTGATATGGACGTTTAATCTGCTTTCACTGAGAAACAAAAAAAATGCAGAATGTGGGAACTGGACTTTGCTTTGATGAAATATAATGCTGCTCCACTGGTAAAGATGACAGCGTACATTCAGGGGAACTCCACAGACTTAAGTCAGAGTTAAAGAAGTTATCAAGTGGAAAATGTTGTAATAAATCTGTAAATATTATATAACAGTTTTTTTCTTTTTACTTTTTAACCAATGATGACGAATCAATCGAGAAAATTACTGCACTAACTGGCAATGAGTCATTAGTTTTAATTATACCCCAGGAGGCGTTTTGACCTGTTTAAGGTCACACCACAGCATCTCAACTCTCTAAAGTTCTGACTTTGAATAGGCCACGTCAAAACCTTAATTTCTTTTGTATTTTTGAAAGCCATTCAGAAGTGATTCTACTGATGAGCTTTTGATTTTTAACCTGCTGCATAACCCAGGTACAGCTGAGCTTCAGGTTTCAAACTGATACCTGGACATCTACTTAAGTGGCTCCTTTATTTAAAAGGCCAGACAGTAATCAGACCTGTATGTGAGTGACAAAACTTATAGAAAAAAGTGGGTTTTTACAGTTTATTTATCAGTAAAAGGTCCATTTAATGTGTCGTCACCTGGTGAGGTCCTCAATGTCAACCAGCATGGCGTCCTGCTCCATGTGTAGCTCATCCCGAATCAGTAGCAACTGTACAAGCTCCTCATTCAGACCTGCAGTGACATGCATGGAGACACACATTCGTCAAAAGTAGTAGCTTTGAAGTGTATGACTTAGAAATAGGGGCTGCACAGTGGAGCAGTTGGTAGAGCTGTTGCCTTGCAGCAAGAAGGTTCTGGGTTCGACTCCTGGATCCGCATGGAGTTTGCATGTTCTCCTTGTGCATGCGTGGGTTTTCTCTGGGTACTCTGGTTTCCTCCCACAGTCCAAAAACATGACTGTTGGGTTAATTGGTTTCCCTAGGTGTGAGTGTGTGTGTGAATGGTTGTCTGTCCTGTCTGTCTCTGTGTTGCCCTGCGACAGACTGGTGACCTGTCCAGGGTGACCCGGCCCTCGCCCAGAACGTTAGCTGGAGAGGAACCAGCAACCTTCCTGACCCCACTAAGGGACAAGGGTGTTAGAAAATGGATGGATTGACTTACAAATAGTCACAAATCATCTTAAATTGTAATAAATGTGAATGTAATGGTGATACAGGACAGCAACAATGGACTAGAAAGTTACATTAACCACTTTTTATAAGGTAAAATTATTTACTCATTTTATAATTACACATAAGTTTATCAACTTAAATTGGAGATTTTTTAACTTAGGTTTCCTAACGTTAAAGCTTTTCTGCAGTATCTTCATAACATGACTATCTCCAGTCATATTAAATACATTCCTATAAAGACAAATCTGTCGAGGGTGAATTAAGGCCGATACAGGAGCAGAACTGTTTTGTACAAAGTCTCAGTTTCCAAGGATACTTTTCCTTTGACGACAAGCTTGTTTGCCTTCGTGCTTGATGGGGTTTCTTCTAGTTTTGCCATAGCACAACAACATTCACATTTCTGAAAAATGATGTTAGCAAATTTTTCAAAGCAATGAAAAAAAAACCCAGTGAATATACCAGAAGTAGCTAAATGTCAGTTAGATCCCAGAATGGTACATATGGATGTACATAGTAACACTTTTAGACCTAAAATGTATTTCAATGGTATTTTTAAGATTACTTTTAAGAGTCTGCAGGAACCCTGGGACATTTACCTTACTTTGAACAATGTTTTTAAAAACAAAAACAGTTTGTCAAAAGCTGACACATCAGCGGCACGCGCTCCTCGTCGCATCACATGTCTTGGCTGCTTTCCCCAGAAAAAACACAACAATAAAAGGTTGAAGAGGTCTAAAAAGGGGAAAGCTGCTTTTGGAGAACTTTTTTTGTGATTTGGGACTCGTGGGGATTTTTGAAAGGGCTTAACGTTAAATGCGAGATTATTCATCTATGGATACCAGGATCAATGAAGTATACAGAGTGGTAACAGTAAGTGCTCAGGGGAAGCTGCTGACTGGTACTATAAAGCTCTGAAGTGACTAATATATAGGGGAGGACTTTCACATCTACCGACGAGGGGGTAGGGGTCAGTGTGCCGGTATTTCCCCCATGTGTTTTCTTGCTCATTTCTGCCAGTGAAAGCTGAGGTCAGTGTGTGTTCACTTACTTTCAATCTGGGAATGCAGGTCATTGACTATAACCTGAAGCTGCCCCAGTGTCATGTCTCTCAAGTCGGTGGGTTTCAGACTTCTTTTCATTAGACACTCGCTGATATGAGGCATGTGTGGAAGCTGATGGAAGGAAAGACAAAAAAAACATTCACATTCGTTTTGCTTTCTCTCAAAAAAATATTTTGTTTAAACCAGCTTAATTATTGCAAATATAAAGTTAATGAAATGAAAAACAAAAAACTAAAGTAGAATAATTTAAAATTAGTCTTGTTACATGAATATTGTTAAAGCTGCAGGGTGTAACTTTTATAAAAATATGTTTTTACATAATTCTTAAAAGTGTCACCATGTCATGATAGTACAGTGTTGGACAAATAAACTGTGCAAAAAAATAATGGAGCTCCTCCACTTCCTCCTGGTGCTACTTATTGTGGTCTGCAAAAATGTAATGCTCCTGGTGAAAAACAGCCAATCAATCAGGAAGAAGGTCTTAGTGCTGCCAATCAACCTCAGATATGTGCTGCTGAATGGGCTAATGGCGGAAAAACGACTTACTCTTACAGGGAAATCGTTTATGCACCGTCATCGGTGGCTATATGTTTAGCAAGGCCAAACAGGTGCTCCATGCATCCTCCTTTGTGCACACGCGCTTCTTTCACTTTCACAAACAGGGTCGCGGTATATGGGGGGGAAAGTGATGACAATTCTAGGGGCCCTGACCAACTGGGGGCCTTTAACAATTTAATTTTTTATTTTTTTGTTCATAGAAATTTAAAACAAAAAAGGTGGTGAGTAGACTGTGTGAGATTATCGAACATTTAGCATAATTAGCTACAAACTACTGTTTGCTTCCTTTTCCATATCATTTAATGAATTAAGGGATAAAAATGACCGACATATTCATATATTTAACTTGTCCCTTGTACTTTTTACCACGTCCCTCCTGGCCTGTTCCCTCCTGTGTGAAATTAAAGCTGCAGTATGTCACTTTTATATAAATATTTTTTTCACATATTTTTTAAAACTGTCATTATGTTGTGACAGTATGGTATGAGAGGTACTCTGTGAAAAACAAACAAATCCAACAAAACAAACAAACGTGGGCCCCTTTTGTTCAAGGGGCCCAAGATTCCTGGCAGCGCCCCTGTTCACAAATATTGCTGGAGTCACTTTTACACCAGGCCGCCACAAAACAGTTTCAGTTTCGTGAAACTGTGTGACATCAGGAGAGGATATGTGAAATATGGCTGTGCTGGTGTTGACTCAGCTGCTGAGTGTTGGATTTAGTTTCATACCGCTAATTGAAAATAACCCTCGATACCAAAGGGGTTATACTGAGGAAGTTTGCTCATTTCTGAATGAAGCTGAGGTTACAGAAGAAGTTCTAGCAAGGATTCTGATACCTTTTTTCTTTTGGTTATATTTTCTCATTTTCTATCAGTGATTTTTTTGTTTTTTTGTTGTGTGTTTAGGAAAACCCAAGATCTCAGCACACAAGCTGTAGTTGACACTCTCATTATTTGTCACCGAGAAGAAGATAGGGAAATCCAGGCTGGTCGTAATTAAACTGGGAAAATTAAGGTAGTGGACTAGAGGAGAGGGTGATTCCTAAAACCTGTTGTTTAGGTAATGCAAACATCCACAAATTTTCCAGCAGGAATTTTAATTTGACTCAGTGTTTTTTTTGTGTGAAAAAAAGTCTGTTTTCTCACCTCAACTTGCCATGTGAAAACATCAATTTAAAACATCTCTACTGCTGTAAAAAAAAACAAAAAAGAAAAAAGAAAGAAAGAGCAGGAAGATGCAGCTTTAAAAACGGCTCAACATTCACACCGCGTGATGCGTTGGGATGTGACAGTGATGTCCTCTGACGGCCGAGCACAACTACATCCCCGAACAACCGAACCAAAGCTTTCCGGCGTATGAATTATAGATGGACCCGGTCGAGCTGCCCTGCTCTCCTCTGAATAAGTAAATACGCTCTGGGAAATACTGCGTGCCCCGGCCTGACACTGTAGGCGTGTGTGTGTGTGTGTGTGTGTGTGTGTGTGTGTGTGTGTGTGTGTGGAGTCTTTCGGTGAATCCGCTCCAGAGCAGGAGGCAGATAAAAATGCAGGAAATAATGACAATAGGGGTCATAGTCACCTTCCTTTCTCTAAACGGGTTGGGATGAAGAGGGAATAGAAGAACTGCAGGACGACTTTGAGTGGATGATATTTTACCCAGTGCCTGGGTCAAAGTGTGAGACGGGATGTGTCAATAAAATGCGGCGCCTTGAGATTGATGTAAAACTTATGTGAAGAGACTGAGTGCCATTTTGAGGAGCTGCAAAAATGCTGAAAAACCTCATACAAAAAGATCAGGTCAAAGACTATCTGATCAAATACGTCCCAATTATCTAATCAGCTTAGAATTGTAAAATTTCTACAATCAGAAGTAAACATGCTTTAGAAAACAGATGAATCTCGTATTTGTCCCAAGAGTGTGCCCTCTAATAAAAAAACGTAAAATAAAACATGAAAACTAAAAAGCAGCAGTTTTTTTTCTGACTACTGTTAAGTTTAGACCTTCACCTTCAACTCTCTCATTCAGATTTAACACCTGTTTAAAGGGAAATTTTATTTTATGGGCTAAAGTTGTATGACTGTGTTGATCTTTGGTTTCTAAAGTCTTATGACTGAAATGAGGGGCTAAATTATTCATATGATCTCTGAGGGTTGCCAGTTTGAACCCCCGCTTAGTCAATCTTAGTCATTGTGTTTCCTTGGCCAGGAAACCAACCTTGCCTGCTGGTGGAGGTCATACTGAAGAAAGCCAACTTGCATCTGTCAGTGTGACAGAAGTGTACAGATATATAGGAATGACAAGAGTTTTGGAGTCCTCTGACTTGATAAAGTCCTGTACAAGTGCAGACCATTAACCATTTGAACCACTTTGAAGGTCGCCTGACGTCTGCAGTTACAAGTTTTAGATAAACTGAAGTCAGTTCTGTTGAGAAGCTGATCTTGTCTTGTCTTGTCCTTTGGGTGCAAAATATGTTTTGAACTCTCTAAGGCAGCTGACATTCTGACTGAGTGCTTTCTGACACACTAGCTATGGTTCACTAATTGTCATGTGAATTTTGAGTCAACTTTTAAAATGCTGCAAAAAAGACAAAAGGAAAACGCAAATTAGAAGTTTCCATCTACTGGCTTGGAAGCGAATCAACCAGGCTACGAAAAACGTAATTTTGTCAGATATTCGTGCGACACACAGTGTAGAGGTTGCAAACTAGCATGGATCACGTCTCAGGGAAGTTTTCAGAAATGTGCTACTGGCCAAGTCGTACTTGATCTGCCGTGCCAACTGGTGTTGGTGATCTTACAAGTCGTGACATCGAAGTGAGGTAAACATTCGCTACGTTAGGACTTATTTGGCAAATGTGTTTTCACCTTCCCATAACTCTTTTATGGGAAAAAAACATGCAAAAAAAAAACATCAAATGAGTGTAAAAATGTATTTGTGGAATTGAGAAAGCTATTTCAAACTTTGCTGTTTTTATCAAATTCTTTCCTGATTTTGACTAGTAGTTTTACACAAATCACATGTTTTTGTATCATTTTTGAGAGGCCAGGATCAAAGATCCATCTTTCCCGTCTCTGTAAAACCTTCTCTGCTTGTTGCTACTGACCAGGTCGGCCACTGGCGACTTTTTGCGGTTCTGTTTCTCCACCTCCACCTGCATCTTGGCCATGGGCTTGGCCATGGCCAGGGCTAACTTCGCCTCGGCCTGCAGCTTCTTCTGCCGACTCAAAAAGTCCATGTCCTCCAGGGACTCCGAGTCGTCCTCCGTGGTGTCCCTGTCCGAGTAGGAGGAGCTCTGCTTGGACTGCGAAGGAAAGCATGCGGAAATGCCAGGAGGGAGGGAAAGCAAAAGTGAAAGAGAAGGTGAATGGAAAATGAAAGAGTGTGTGGGAAAACATGAGAGAGAGAGAAAAACAGAGAGAGTGAGACTATATAGAGAAAAGCTGAAATGTACGCATTCCTGTCATTTGACTGTGTGAAAATATGAGCTTGGATATAAAAAATAATTTCTCAAGCTTCATCAGTTTCGTGGGGCAGACAAAAAGTGAAGTGAAACCCATGTTTTACAGTCCTTTCAAGCAATTCCCTTTTCTTTGATCTGATCTAGTAAATGAGCAACAAAGAATTTCAGCAAGTGTTACCATGAAGTCATAGCTCTGATTCATAGTAAATATCTTACCTATTTCACAACTTTCATTCTCACTTGGTCTAAGTTTCTTTTCAAACAATCAGGTCTTTGCTACTTTTATACTGTCAATGACACTTCAGATCAGTTTCCCTATTTTTGGAATCTGAAAAATAACACTAGAATACAACAGTTGTGAAAGTATTGCACCTGAACATGAACAAGGTATTAACAGAAATACAAAATATATATGAATTACAAAACATGTAAGTTATAATGTCAAAATTAAATTTGTGCTTTGGTGTTGTAGTCCTTGAAAAGCAGATATAATTTCAATAGTATTAGGATTTAAACTTGATTTGAAGGAAGCTAAAATAGAGTCCTGTGGACAACTGATGTTAAAATCTGGAAATCAAGTCCCTGTTGCAGATGTTTGAAGGTGTGAATATGACATTTTATGTAAATTATACAAATGTTGGCAGCATAAAGTATCACTAAGATCACACATTTCGACTAGAAACGGCCGTATTATTAGTTAATTAAATTTTTAAACATTTTTTGATGATAAAGTTTGTCACGTCCTTCCAGAATATTCTTTTACAACATTCCCAAAACAGACACTCCTCAGTGATGCGGCGCAGCAAACAACATTGATTTTGCGCCCAGAATGCATCGCTGCAGAACGACAGAGCAAACAGTCTTAAATCTACCGATGTCCTCCCTTCCTTCTGACCCAAACCTGGCTGTGGTCAATTAGGCAAAATAAAAAGTGCAGAACTTACAGGTGGAATTACAAATTTGACTCCTGTGAGGACAAATGACCATGTTGTTGCACATGTTGGGTCACTGAGACGGGATGGGTAGCAACACGGCTGAATTTGGAGAGTTAGCATTAGCTTCAGCTAAACACCATGCTAGTTGTAGTTTTAGCGAAACTAATGTTTATGATTAATGGAATAATGCTAGCACAACTAACTTCTTAGAAAGAAGTGCCCACCACTGAAAACCATGCATCGTTTTTCTTTAACTTTACAATTATGCAACACTGATGTTTAGGGTGATAATATTACAATATGTGAAAATGCTTAAAGGCCAGGAGGACGTTTGCGTGGCGCTGTGTGTAGCTGTGCGTACCATGGGGGACAGCGGTGTGTCCAGGCTGGTCTCCGTCTTGCTGTCGTCCACATCGCTGTCCTTGTCGCTGCCACTGTCGTTGACAAAACAGATCTGCAGGTTCATGCCGCTCTGCAGCCTGCAGGGGGACGAAAAGAGGAGAGAGGGACAGAGAACAACGTTTGATGAGTTCAGTCCAGTTCTGTGCCCCAGTAATAACAACAGCGTTCAGAGGGCTGAGGACATGAAAGAAAAAGACAAACAGAAGCTGCTCCTTTTACTGGACCAATAGTGCAGCCTGGTTGCAATTAAACAGGGCTTGTGTTTTTAATCATCCCTCTTGTTGTCTCCAATGCAGATCGATCCAGGAGGGCCCCAGTAGGTCCGATACAATCCGCCCAGCTCCAGAGGCGAGGCTGTGTCGGTGGGGGGGAGACGTTTGTGGCGATTGTGTCGTGGAAGGGCAGGATATCATTAGGGCGCAGATCCGCCCCACTGCTGATCAATAATCTGCTTATTTGTTGCAGTAATTACAAGCAGGGGCCGATTGATTACACAGCAAAGATCCATGCAGGTCCGCTTAAAACAGGACCCGAGTGGCTGACTGTTGTTTCAGAGGACAGCTTCAATTACCTAGACATAGTTCTGGGCTTGAATATTTTTGTTATTTCTTCAAAGACCAGACTAATGTGTCATTTACAATACGGTCATGAGTTTCCTGTTTTTCGTCAACGCTAACAAACAGTTGCGAGAAATCCACATGATTCAAAGAGCAAGAAAAGCGCCGTGCACAGGAGTGTTTACTGGAGACTGGATTCCAGTAAGGCTCGGTGTCAGAGGTGGCAGCGCTGTGTGTGTGTGTGTGTGTGTGTGTGTGTGTGTGTGTGTGTGTGTGTGTGTGTGTGTGTGTGTGTGTGTGTGTGTGCGTGTAGGTGTGTTCAAGGAAGTGAGAACCACAAAGGCCGATTAGACTTACTCACAATGACACGCTCTGCTTTATGTCGGCTCACTGATGTGTGACGACAAATCTGAACTTTTAGAGTCAACCTTTGATTTGATTCTGCTCCTGAAAGTCACCACTGCCAAACCAAAGCCAGTAATTTCTTAAAAAACAATAAAAAACAAAACAAAACAAAACAAAAAATATGGTGGTTTCCAATAATTAATCACATGGCTGCTGAGCAGAGTAAATCCTGAAAGGTCTCACCGTGAGGACAGGCTGGGTTTGCCGCTCTTGCTGCAGCTTGTATAGATGCCTGGGCCATCGTCGAAGAAACTGCCCAGGGCCAACTTCTGCCTGATTGACTCCCTCTCATTCTTCTGGGCCTGCAGGACAAAATGCATAATTTAAGGTCATTGATCTGCTGAATGGTAAGAGCAGAAACTTCAAAAAGAGACAGAATTCAGGAATCATCCTCAGTACTTTAAAATCTGTTCCAGCTGCTTGCACACAGTGTTATCCTAAAATCTTCCTTCCAGAACAAATCACTTCTATGAGCACAATGATCAAAGCAGCGTTGTCTTAATTCGCAGTAAGGGACTAATGTCAAAGTGATGCAAAGTGTGGAGTCAGCTGAAGAAACAAAAAAACAGGGAATGTGTACTTTATTCCTTCTGTTGACCACCAGGTGGGGCTGTTGTTTTACTAAACTGCGATGAAAAAACGAGCTTCCCACATGATTAGGTCCACATATGACAGAGCAAAAGCATTTCATGTCTTCATGAAAGCTGCAAAAATCCCAGAAATTCAAAATAATTAACACAAACTTTGCTGTCTTGTCAAAAACAATCTTGAGTCCTCATCATTAATCTTCCCCATGGCCGAAAAGACAGCGGTTTTGTGTTTAGCATCATGGTTCTTTGGTCTTAAGCAGATGGAAGAAGAGCATGAGTAAGCAAGCTGGCATTAAGGTTGAGCAAAACAATCAAACTCCTGTTTCCAGCAAACTTGAAGAAATAAATATCTACTTGATGTGACAGAAAAACTGCAGCAAAGGAATGAGAGTAACATTGGCTTAGTGTACAATCAGATTGTTTACCTTTATGGGTTTGTCAATCTTTTTTTATTTTCTGGTTCTATTTATTAAGCACTCTTAAACGTTGGCATTGAAAGTTGATGTACATTTCTTTGTTTTTTTTTATTTTAGTTGATCTAAAGCCAAGATGGCGCTGCATTGCACAACTGGCCGTCTGTCCCGCCTGCTTGGATTATTATTTGCTGCTGCCAAGATGTGTCCGCTCTGCTGAAGTGTGTGTGTGTGTGTGTGTGTGTGTGTGTGTGTGTGTGTGTGTGTGTTGTGTGTGTGTGAGCGGTGTAGATCATTCAGCAAACTCTGCATGAAACGAACGTGAAGCCCACGCTGAACGTGTACGACGATGTTTGCACTTCTAAAATGAAGAAGCTTCTCTGAAACAAATCACTAATACTGTTTGGTCTCAAATCTTTCTAATGAGATGTAACAGGAAGTGACACAAGTTTTGTATGGAGCACCTGGCAACACAGTGCTGACCCTACCCCACCTGTTGCTGAGCACACTGCCAGTTGGATGGTAGAAGGAAAGCTCCTATCTTTCAGCCTTTATTTACCAAACAGAAAGCAGCAGGTGTGTAGTTATGGTGTGAAAACTTAAGGAGAATGTAAACCATTTTTGAAAAGCTGTGAGCGGCGCGTCTGCTTGAGAATCTCAAACCAGCCTACGCCTCACCCAGGACTTGTGTTTGTCTGATATCCTGTCACCATAGTGACACAGATTACGAGCCGTTCCTTATATCTTTTCCTCACCTTCCAGTTCTTTATAATTCAATCACATCTGTTGTCTCAGCAACTGATTCATCATCACGCCCAGTTTCCCCTCCGTATCCCACTTCACTCCACCAGCCTCCGGCCGCATCATCCTGCTCGTTGCTCATCAAGTGGTTTATCACACCTTTTTCCTTTCTCCCACTCCATCCCTCAGCTCCTTCCTTCCCTCCATCCTCTCCGCCCTCATTGTTTATACCTCTCCTGACAAATGAACGCAGACGTTGTCAGACGGTTCTATCTCCAAGGACACAATTACCATAATCCCACTCCACACAAGAGTTGAACACACACTCTCGGCACATACACAGCGCTGGATCGAAGAGCGGACCTGACTGCTGCTGCTCCTTTGTGTTTCCGTATAAAAGATTGCCCGGCTAATGAAGATGAACATCCTCGAAGGTTACCAGTGGTTTGCCTCAGAGGCCCAACAAAGGCCTGCGTGGTAAAGTGGGGGTCAAACACTTCTCTACACAGGAATAACTCAAACCGACAACTGGAAAGCCAACAGTGTCCGTGCTGGACAGTGGCTTCGAGCAAAGGTAAAATCTGGAAGAGAAGCATTGACTCAGTCTTCCTTGGTTTTCCGTTATGTTCATAAATGAGGGTAGAGAAAAGACTAAAATGAAGCTTGGCTTGATTAAAACCTTACAAACAATATAAGAAAGAATATAATTTAAACTGATACAAATAACGGATATTAATCTTGCTGTTGTTGTCGATAACCGATATTCACCCATGTTGTGGTCATGTCAACATTATACAATGACGGCCCCTGCTAGCATTGCTCCACAGACAAATACCCCACAATCCTTCACTGTCACATGATCAATCCTGCTCCCCTTCAGAAACACAAATGGCAACAAATACATTTTAAATAATGTTCTCCAAGTATGACTTAAGAATTAAATGAAAAGAGCCAGAAAGAATTTAACACTTTTCATAAATAAAAAAAAAAGATTTCCAGTTGCTTGGGAAATTCCTGGGATCCATTATATTTACATTTTCAATATGCATGTGGCGGGAGATGAGAATGTGAGAAAGAATGAGTGACAACCCCAAACGCCTCCCTGAGCCTCCCGGCCTCTGGCACCACAGCCATCCAAATTAGATCAGGAGGAGCAAAAGTGGGCTAATTTGTGTTTTTCCTCAAGTTCACGAAGCAATTTCCTCTGCTGATAAAGCCTCCCCTCCAACATCCAGCCACAGGCCCAGCGGTTGATCCAGGCTTGGCTCTGGATGACACGATGCTCGATTTAAGGCCGAGCATCGGCCTTAAAACATAAAGCTAAAACATAAAGAGCAGCCTCTTTCAGTGCACAAAAACTACTAGATTTACAATCTGTGATCATCAGATTATTAACTCATATTAATTGTATGTGGATATATAAAAATTTCTCACTCTTGCATAATTATTATTATTATTACAATTTCCAAATTCTTCATTGACACATTTTCATTTCACTTTCTTTTTTTTTTTTTTTTTTTTACATTTTTCATAACATTCCTTACAAAATTCTCTTCCTGTTTCCTGAACAATGGGGGCTTTTCAACAGCTGAGATCTAACTCCCAGGCCCAGGACAAGAGCCCACTGTTAACACACCAGCACATGCTCACACACACACACACACACACACACACACACACACACACACACACACACACACACACACACACACACACACACACACAGCACAAACACCAGGTTATTTAAGCTCACAAATGGCCTTTAAAGTGTAAAAAGAAGCGCAAAGTTCTATGCTTTGACAGAGTGCACTTGGAGCTCATAAGACCTTTCCTATAATGTATTAGTTTTCCAAAAAGCTGTACAAAAACCTGTGCTGCTTTTGATCAAAACTTGTCAACCATTTAAAAGGCAAATATAAAACCAAACAGCATTGTAGAACTGTTAGGCAAAGACAAAAATTAGGCTTCACGTAATTTTCACGAGCAGAAAGTCATCAGAAGAGAAATACAACGGGGAATATTCAATATCTGTTAAAGATTTAATGAGACCCAAACTGTAGGAAGCACAAGTAAACATTTTCCTTTATTCACGTTAGGTGGCCATGTTGGATTTGAAACACAAGAAAGAGACAAGAAACACAAACAAAATGCTTGACTTGGGATTTCGACATCTGCTTATTTTGCAAAAAATTAAGAGAAACATATTGGGGCGTTACATATTGGAGGTCACGATCTCTTTAGTTTGAGTCTTATGACTGTGTGGGAACATTCTGGAAGTTCTACAGATGTTTTCAAGGGGCTGCATTTGAAGAAATACGCCTTCATGGAAATATCATCCGAGGCCACGAGGAAAGAAAATCTCACTATCTGTGAGATGCTTAGGAACGCTGATAAAAACCGGAGGAGCCTGCAGCAGGTGTGGTTAGGTTCATCCTGGAAGACATTCAAGGTGTCACGCAAACTGTGAAAAACGTAATGAATAATTCAACTAGTTTTCTCCCTTACAGTATTTTTTTAAAAGGGTAATTACTGAACGATATTCATAAAACAATACACTTAAAGTGGAGACGCCAGCACTTCTGTTCAGCCTATCTGTGTGTGTGTGTGTGTGTGTGTGTGTGTGTGTGTCTCCCTCCTCTTGTTATCTGAGACCTGTCTTTCTAGGCTGCACAGCATTCCATCCCAGATAAGGGACCCAACCTTTGGCCTCCTCTTCCAGTTCAGCTGCAGGTCAGTGCAAGACTGCTCCTGTCACTCAGCTCGGAAAAGAACAACTCCTTGAATGGTGGGAGGGTGGGGGGGCGCTGGGGGTAGGGATGCAAGCAGAAAAAAAGCTTGAACCGGGTCTAGACATGACAATGGCTCTGTGAGTCACATGTGGGGTTTCTGTCCATGAGACGGTTCAGGGGAAAGACTGAGGAAAGGAATGCTGGTTTCTTTCTGCAAAGAAAAGGGGAGATTAAGGAATAAAAGCACGGTTACTCACAGGGTTGTGTCATACTGCTGGACCAGTAGTCTTGGCTGCACTACTCCTGATATGTTTTAATAATTTTGTCAAATATTCTGTGACTGCCACTAATAGCAGGTGAGTCCATCTCCAGTCTGAAGGTGTCAGGGCTCAGCATGCTTCTGATCCAACATGTCATCAAGTTCTTGCTCTAATCTGTAAGATTCCAACCAATAACATTTCATACTGTGCCAGTAGGTGGCGACAGTGACGTAAACAACAACAACAACAACAACAACAACAACAACAACAACAACAACAACAACAACAACAACGTCCAAAATGAAGCGATCTCGAGGATGTTTTGAGCCTGGCTTATGCTTCCCATTTTGCTTTCAACCACAGACTTTTTCAGCTTGCAATCAGAGTCGGGGCAAAGCCAAATATGAAGGAAAAAAATGTGTGAAGGTGACCTCTGCATCACTATTTCTAAAAATCTTTGTATAATCAATGATATGACACAAAGCGAGGATTTATAAAGCTCAAAAACAGCATGTATGTGGGCAAGAAGCACAAGCACAGCAGGAAATCTCCATTTTTGTAAACCACAAAACACAACAAACCATTAAAGCGTTCAATTTGAAGCTTTCCTTGGTAGTTAAGCTTAGCATAAAAAAACTGACAGCCATAGCCACTGTCAGATGTTCGAAGCTTAATAACTACAAAAATAAACTATGTTCTCTAGATAACACAGATATTCCACCAAGTTTTAGAAGCCTGTGCTTAAAGAACAACAATGCTTTCCCTTTGGTTCAAAATCCTTTTAGGAATAGATGAAATAAAACAAATAAGCTCATATTATTCATCTTTGTTTTAAAACTTCCTGTCAACTCAATAAAATGTTTTACTAAATAAGATTATCTCCCTATGAGAATCTAAAACTTGCATAATGCAGTGGGAGTAAATAGAAATGTTCAAATTTCTCTTAGCTGGAAGCAAAACATTTTTGATGGCTTGCAATCAATGTGAGGTTGTTAGTGCGATTTATCCAATTGGATCAAATTATTATATTAAACTACGGTACTGATTTAGGACTTTTTCGACTGATGCTGATCAATATCCCACAGAAGACCTGAACTCCTGATTTTCTATTCAGCCGCTACAGCAATGTTTAATGTTAGTTAACTAACAGTTAGCCAATTAGCACACCAATAAACAAAGTAATGCTTGGCTATGTTCAAACCATGCTGTCATACTTCTTTGTCATTAATATTTACTGTTAATGGAATAAAATGAGTGAAATAAGTGAAATTCACAAACATTACTGAAGCAGAAGGAGATTTGGGAGACCGTCTGTTTCTTTACAAGAGATTCCAGAAACATCCAGTGATGATGTTTATGTTTTATTGTGTGACGTAAATGTGTCTTCAAAGTTACACTAAGACCAAACACAATTCTTCTAAATAAAATAAAAACTAAGTTTCTAGGAGTAGCTTCAAGAATGTTGTTTGAAAATTGTTCCCTCCTGTTAAGTAAGTCCTAATCCTTTCAGTTATTGATGAACATCTGATTCATTGAAGCAAACCTGTTCCTTTACCTCCTTGTAGTCGTCACTGAGGTAGATGACAGACGCCTGACAGATGACATCATCTCCACCGTCCATTTTACCCAGCGCCTTCCTCACCTCATCCCTTCTTTCCTTCCTTCCTTCCTTCTCTTGCGCTTCCCTCCCCAAACACAGGCTGGATTTCTTCAGACTGGCTCCAGATTTTCAGCCCAGTAGTTGTGCTATCAGAAACCCACAAGATTCAAAACCGAAGCCAGAAACTTTTCTCCTCTCCCCGATGCCTTCTCCTCTGACATGTTGTTCCTCTTTTCTCTCCACTCAACCTTTTCCCGCAGGACCGGGAAGGCAAAGGTAAGGCCCCACTGGACCCTCCCTACCGTCCACCCTCTGCTCGGGGTCTGGCCTCTCACAGTCCAGGGACAGACAGAGAGGAGGAGAAACTCACACACTGGTGGGTTTTTCTCTCTCTCTCTCTCTCTCTCTCTCTCTCTCTCTCCCTCTCTCTCCCTGACGGGGGGACAGCAGCTGGAGAAAGAGACACTTGAGCGATGGGCTCTAGATAGCAACTGTGTGTTTATAAGTGCATGCCGGTGTCTCCTGTAAACATCTCTGAGACCTGAACCTCCTGCTATCTGAGCCAACCCGCACTCATAAGACTTATATCCATAAGAGCAAGTAAGCCTCCATGTTTGAGGCAAAATGAATGCAAAATTGTGTAAACATGCCAACAGAGAGGATAGTGTGCTCCCTTCCTGCCAAGGTAAAAATAGAGCCTCGTCTGGACTCTAAAGCCAACAGCACCACAGCTCCGGCCAACTAAATAAACCCTGACTGAGCACAATGGACCATTAGTCTGGCACACACACACACACACACACACACACACACACACACACACACACACACACACACACACACACACACACACACACTCTTTCTCCCTCACACACACGGGGATTGCTTGTGCTCTGCATCAGAGATATATTCCCAGTCGGAGCTCTCCATGGCGTGTTCTGACCTCATCTTTGAAAAAAATGTGAGCGACCTGTGACTCACGTATTCGCCGCAGCCGCCCAGACGGAAAATGATAACATATGGCTGCAGATTCAGAAATCACACTATGTCAACAGGTTACACTGACAAAAACAACCCAAAAAACATGGGAAGCAGGATAAGGAAGCGGGAAACTATAATCGAGGGGAAGTAAAAGTAAGAGGAGTAATCCACATGCAGTTAAACAGGATATGTAAATGTTTAATGTGTCCTAATTAAGCTGAGAATTAGCTCTGCTCTGCAATTTAATTACTTTTATTATGTGGGATTGTAAAATAAATTTTTAAACAGCAGCTTACAAACCTTTTTGTTAACCAATAAACCTAATCAATCCTAACAGAGTCGTCTGTACCGAGTGGAAATGCATCCAGAGATAAGAGTTTACCGGTTTTCTCTTCACCACTTCTGATCATTAATAGGGAATTCAAATCCTGCAAAATCGCATTCTTTCTTGTCCACTGAATGCATCAAAACTCACACCAGATCTCACACCGGCTGCAGACCAGAAAACTTTCAGTTCGCCTTGCTGTGACTATTGATGTACCTGTGGCAAACTAAAAAATAAAATCAGGTATGGAAAAAGAAACGTCAGTCTCAGAACCTTAATTCCTCCAGGTTCTGGAGAGTTTATGTTTTTAACTTAATTAGAAACAGCTAAACTGACATGAAGCCAAGTTCATCTGACAAAATTAAGGCAGACCTTTCAACCTGTGTCTGTTATGAATCATCCTGGTTTGAAAATGTTAGAGTTATGGAAGGAGTTTACAATCTCAAGGGAAAATATCTGCAGTATCCAGATGCAAAAGATGGTAAAATTTCAGCTTTAAATTATTCTATATTTGTTTTAAAATGGCAGTAAAAGCCAGGCTTCCTGGAATCGCTCTGTCTGAATTATAGAGTGACAACACTACCGGTTATGATATAGCTACTTCATAACAACTTACTGCTGCAGGGCTAGAAAACAATATTTTGAATGCTTTTATTTATCAAGAGTTTGTTAGAATTGGTATCAGAAGGACAGACTTTAAAAAAATCAGGAGCTTGGAAACAGTTCAGAAAACTCACATCAGTGCTTCTCCATTCCAGGCTGTTGGCGCAAACAAAACGCACAAAGTAACAGAGTTTAATCACATTTTCCACATCCAACTGCTACGCTTTCATTCATAGTGAATCATACAAAAAAGTAGAGTCTCTCGTGAGTCTCTCATAGAGATCTTGGATAAGAAATGAACCGGAGAGAAAAGACAAAAAGTGGGGCAAAAGGAGGAAGAGAAGACAGAGAAAAGAATGAAAAAAGCTGCCACTGAAATAGACAAACATGACTGACTAGTAGTTTTCTTTCCCAGACAGAATGGATGACTAATATTTGAGAAAGGGGGACTCCAAACATAACACACCTGGGGAAGAATTTGCCTGGAAATGTCAAGAAAAAAACATCAAATAACAAAAACGTGAGTTTAAGTGACAAACAGAGAAAAAAATTTGAATTCATGTAATTTAATGCTGACTTCCTGGGATAAAAGGTAGAATCTGGTTAAAAGTCTCCCTGCTGTCTGAATTTACCCCAGAAAACTGACGATCCAGACGACACACAAACACACACACACCCATGAAATCAGTGTTTTCTACGAGTGGGGGCAGCCTGGGTGGGGCAGAATCATCCCCACCCGATGTTCTGCTTCATTACTGAGGCTGACTTCATGGTGAAGATGAAGTCACCACTGATACAAAGGAGGCTGGAAAGGAAGACGTTCTCCACGTACACGCGTCAGCGGGGCGTTACGGGAATCTTCAAGCAGATACCGACCGGACGTGAGCCTCAACAGGACCGCAGGTCAAGGCCGCTTTTCCATGATGGCCCGACTGTTGGGTCAGCTGAGAGAGAGGGAGAACCAAAGTAAGTTCGCGCACAGAACGGCTTATTGTTCCAAGTGAACACAGGGCAACTGTGGGAGACGGTTCCTGGCACCTCCTGTAAGCCTCCGATCCAAGGCTGGTGGCGTTATTAGTGCGCCTTTGTGTTCGTCTGCGGCTATATTTGTGAGAACGAGCTTTGCTTCCAGAATGAAGATATTTTGCTTTTCATTTCTGACACATTTTCTAAGGCATAGCTGAAGGTTAGCTGTACCAGTGTGAGGACACAAGTCAAATCAGACCAAACCCGTCCCTCTGTTTTTGCATGCGGGCTGCTAGCTGTCGGCTCTCTGCTTCTGAGTGTCATGTATGCCTGACTCAAACGTGCAAAAGGAAAAGCAGAGACTCTTGAATGCTTCTTCTTCGTTCAGCAGGAGAAGGGGGAGAGCTGGCGCTCCTGTCCAAGCAGACTGGCGAGAATTTCTCCATGGTGATGCTTCGTGTTTCAAACAAATTGGGCTGTGAAAGGAGCACAGGGTGGCCTGTAACTCACACAGAGGCCTGCGTTTGAAGGGGACTCCTGCAAATTATGTAATGTTAGCCCAGAGGAGAAATGTTGAATGGTAAAACAATGAGCTTCATCAAACTGCACTAAAATAAGAAACAGCTATGAACTCTGAAGAAAGCAATGCTTTCCAGGCTTGAGTATGTAAACAGGACATGTGGATGAAGAGTGAAAAATAAAAAGTGTAAAGAAATGTGAGCATTTATTTTTTGAATTTGTTGAGTTTAGGAGAATTTCTAATGCCAGTGAAAAAAATGAAAAGAACTATATAAAATATTTCAGGTTAGATTCATGCTGACAGAATCCACCTCTTGTGAAGCAGCTTGACAACGTCTACAGGCGCCGCCATGTTGAAATTCTGACTTTTTAACTGGAAGGTTGTTACCTTGAGTCTGATGTCAAGTCATAATGTTTCTAATTATGACTTCCCAGGTAAATGAAATGCAGCATCAGCTGACTGAAGAAACACTAATCTGGACCCTAAATCACAGGCTGGCATGGAGTCAAAAGGCAATAATACTCTTACTAAGGTGAAACTAAGGTAAAAATAACATGCAGTTTGTTGGTGAGGATGTCAAGTCTAAGCTAGCTACCTGAGCTAACCAGCTAGCATCACCTTGTATAAACTCCAAGTGTTACTCTACGACGAGTACAACCGCAAAAACAAATTTGGTACAAAAACTTGACATTTAACGGCTGTTTATTCTATATTTACGTACATCTATGCATTAAAATCCAAGCATGCATAAATAAATGCTACAGACAACACGATATTAGTAACAATATTAATGTTTTATTTTTGCTGCATTGGAAATAATTCTTGCATTGCTCTTTTAATTAAAACTCTAAATCAATCAACTTACATTAGAAATAATTAATCTCACAGTGAAATAGAGCTCAAGACTATCTTTAGAATAATATTCTATATAAAGTCACCCAAGTTAAGATATATAACAAACAATAAACATGCTCTGTTCTTCAAACGTCATCTTCCAGTAGAACATTCTGCATCTTCTGCTTTTCTGAGTTTTTCTGAGTTTGTTATTCGTCAGGCTAAACCTCATATAGACTTACACTGGAAAACTCTCCCAGCCCTATCCATCACATTGTACGAGCTTGTCGACATAAACAAAACGTAACAACAGAGAAAGACCTAAAGCCATGCATGATTCAGCGTTCCCTAGGAGCGCCTACAGACTCAGCGTGCTGCCAGGACCGCACCAGCCTGTGAGGACACACTGTGGCCAAACGCATAAATCTCTCCATCAGCGTTCACACCCCTGGCGCTGCTGCTGCTGTTGACAGTAATATAGCTCTGTGAGGCTCTGAGATTTTTTTTCCACGAGAGTGAGAGAACGAGATTATGAACCGAGATGCCAGACGCCATGGCAACCTACTTTTTTTTAACCCACTTAAATGCTTAATTAAGTGAAGATCATCTGTTATTTTCGTGTTCTGATAATGAATTTCTTTCTTTCTATAACTTTTTTTAGGCTCTGGAGGCAAGAGTTTAGAGTTTAATATGTTGAAGTATAATTGAAGTTAGTCAGGTCAAATTGGGTTCTGACACAATGTCTACAGGTGTGGGCGGATTTGGTAAGCCAGATCTAAACTCTACTAGGCCAATACTGAACAATGAATAAACAGGAAGTAGGGAGGAGAGAGACGGGAAGCAGGAAATGGCCTGAGATCCGAAGTCGAACCCAGGACGACTACATCGAGAACTACAGCCTCTACCAATTGAGCCACCCAATCACCCAATTTCTATTTAATCTTTAGCAGCAAAATCGATGGATAATTTTCAGAAACTGAGTCAGACCTATGTTTTATCGACCTTCAAAAACTGTCGCAAAACCACTAACTCTTTCAGACACAGAGAGCCTTAAAATACTGTGAGCCATCTGTAGAAACAGGGGAATATTCTGTGTTATTTTGCCTTTTCTTTGCTCTTTTCTTCACACCATCAAAAGCTATAGAGAAACGAATGTAGAACCACACCTTATTTAAATCAGGACGGGAAGAAACAATGCGGAGACTCAGAGACGAGACTCCCTTCAGACGTGGGCCGTCCCAGGAGACCACCTGAGGAGAAAACGGCTACAACACCTTCCCCGACCTCCTCCATTCAACACTTTATCTAATTACGCCTTGACCATTGTAGCTCTTCATTACGCTAATTCCCTCTCCTGCATTCTGTCATTGCCCTTTGCATCTTTCCGTCCCGTGGAGGCTCTGTGTTTTACATATAAGCGAGGGGCTCTGCCTGGTCTGGTTGCCAGGATACAGGTCTAATTGAGGGGTCTCCAGAGAGTAGCTGTTATCAGAGCCTGAACCCTCTGTTCCTGTCACCGCCCTCATGCTTTCTCTTATTGGCTCTGTTTCTCTTGTATTTCCACCCACACATCAAGCACACAGTGTTAGACGTCTTCCTGACATCTTCAAGCTTTTTTAGACTCGTATATCAAACTGATGTTGACAGAATCTTTTTATCCTTATCTGCTTCCACTGTAGTTCCCTCAAAGAGTTGGACATCAGTTTAATTTCTTGCTTTGCTCCCTTTGCTTTTGGGGTTTGTGGATGAATTTCCTGTTGCTCGCTTTATCTGCCTGTTTCATCTCCCGTCTGTCCATTTGTGCTTCCACTGGCTATCTGCTGCTCTGTTTCTCTTCGATCCCACCATCTTCTCTGTCACTCTGCCGTTATCTACCACAGAACATGGCATGGAGTCCTTAACCAGCATTGTAGCTGCTTCCCAACACACACAAGTCTAGATTCGCATTCCTGACAAGGGAATTCATTGGTTAAAGAAGCACTGATGTTTTCCTGTTCCTGTGTGCTGACGATGAAATGATTTGTCAGCCGCTAGACAGTCAGTCTAAAATATCTTAAAACTTCATTCTGCCAACTTGCCAAGATTCATCTCTGCCAGCTGCAATATTTCTGAGTAGTGGATGCAACTTATACTCTAGTAACTACTCTCCGACTGGGCGTTACTGGTAATCAATAATCTGGATTTCTCAGGTTTTCAAGAATAAAGTTAGATGAAGCATGAAAGTTAGAAATAACTCCTAAAACATTTTTTTCTACAGATTCTCCTTAGCTAACATGCTTTTTCTGTTATCAAGATGTGTTGAACTTTTAGTCAAATCTGTTAATTTAACTGCGGAGCTATGTAGTGGCGACTGCTCTCTCGAATCCACACAGTGTGATGTCGCCTCTGTTCTCAACTTAACTAGCTAATGATCAGTTGAAGGAGGATTCTTAATGTTCCCTCATAGATACATCAAATAAATCTGTTTTATTTAATGATCTAACAGGTATACTAAAGTTCTATAAAAAATATTGTTTATATTGAACAGAAAATATGTTAAAAATGTAATATTTTGTGACCCTTACAGATGTGTCAAAAGCCCTTGTTGATAAAAAGTTCAATGGTCATCTTATCAAGGAAAAAAATTGTAGCTCTTAAGTCACAACTGGCTAAAAATCTATTTCTACATGACAGAGAGCTGTAAAATTGGCGATCGGTGATTCTCAAAGTTATAATTTAGACTTTTTGTTATGGAGTTTCATGTTGATGAAACACCAAACACGCATTCGTCTCTGTAAAACTCTCCTCACATCAAAGAAGCTCCAGCTTCCTTATTCAGTGCTTCTTCCCCAGGCGTATTCAGCTCATTTTCTTGCCTTTCATCCACCTCTATGTTTGTTCTTACTCTCCATCTCCACTGCATTGCAGATTTTTCTTCCCTTTATGGAAAGCCACAGCCGGGATGCAGAATGCTAAATTCCCCCCACTTTTCTGTTAAGATATAATGGAAGATGCACCCACAGAATCCCCCACACACACATACATACACACACATCAGGATAGCCTTTTCAAGCAACAACTGCATGTTTACTTCATTGGTTTTAGAAATATGTGAACCTGCCACAGAAGGGGGTAACATTTTTTTTCTAAAAATGTTAAAAAAAAAACCAGTGTGAGTTTTTACACACTGGGAAAGTTGCAGGCATCATGCCTTGACTGACGAGGCTGTATGGAGGAGGACGTGAATGGGAGGTAAGGCATTATTCCCATGAGTCAATTGCTCTCTTAGCAACCAGCCAGACATCGGATTCACAACACAATCACGTAAGGCGAGGCAAAAGAAAAACTCCCACACAGTCTCTTGCAGAGACACACATGTGTAACAATCGCCCTGTCTAAATGTTGCATTCAAAGCTTACAAATGCATTGTGTTACAAATATTTAACACTTGCACAAAAGAGTCAGTAACAACAGGATATATACATATATAGAGAGAGAATCTCAAGGAAGCATGTAAATTTCAGCAGCTTTTCCTCTGACTACCTTGTAAGAACAGTTTTCCTGGTGGACCATCCTTCACAGCATTCTAGAACGGGGCTGGCTGAGTTGGAAGGAGCAGGAGCGGGACTGGGATGAAATTCCCAGCCCTGCAGCGGTATTCCAAAGGGAAGAGGGGGGAGAGGTCCCAATGAGTCCTGGATCCGAACTAACAGGGCGGTGGAAAATAAAAAAAAAGTCCACAGCTTGTGCCCAGCCTTGAGTTAGTCTTCACCCACCCTCTGCTCTGAATCGTTGCTTGTTATCTGCTCTGTTTTTTAAGAGGAAGGAAAAAAAAAGGGTAGGGTTTGATCTGCTTCCCAAATGCTGAAAAAGAAGGAGGGGCGCGAGAGACGGGAGGGAGGAGGGGTGAGAGAATGGGAGAGAGGCTTAGAGAGCGAGAGAGAGACGGGAGAGCTTGGTTTTCTCTCTCTGCTTTGGACTGAAAAGAGGGAGGAGTTGTGTTGAGCTGAGTGTAAGCGGAGCTGGCCGGTTGGGGAGAGGGGACCGCAGAGATGGGAACGGAGGGGGCGGTGTGGGACAGAGCCGGGACGCCGTCCGGCTTTTAATGTGGAGCTACGCCAGAGCAGGAGAGACGAGGAAGGGCAGAGGACAGACTTTCATTCCTCAGTCTTGCACCATCATCATCAGAGTGAAAATATAACATGGGCTGAGTTGGAAGGAGCAGGAGCGGGACTGGGATGAAATGTAAACAGAAGATTACATTTCATAAGAAAGTCTGTAGAAATGCTAAATATCAAAAGCAGGTGTCCAAAGATAGCATATATAGCCAAAGATTCTATACATCAAAAACTACAAAGATCTCCCCATCAATAATGTTATTTGTATATTTCTGTTTCCTGAAATTATGGGTCATGAATGGAAATGCGTTAACTGTGCAGCTTCTCTTCATTGTTTGTGTCTTGTTGTAGGACTATAATCCCTCGGCAGCAGATGGCCGCTCTATAATCCACATCAAAACTACTCAGATAATTCCTCTCTTCCCCGTCTATTCATTACTCAGTTCAGACATCTTTTCATTACTGGGAAAAATCCATGTTGGCGTTTTCCTTGTTTGTATACTAAATAAACATTCCATGTATTATTAGCGTTGTGTGTAATGATAAATGCTAACTGAACACAAAACTTCAAAAAGTACCTAGCTAAAAATGCACGCAAGAATCAGCTGGTCATGGACCACTAAAGAAAATATATTTAAAAACATATTTTCTTGTTTGTAAATTTACCATAACCTCAGTGCTACCAGATCAGAATCGCAACACTGTTCAGTGTGGATGGTGTCACTGATGAAAGAAGATTTGACATTAGCTATTTTCAGTTACAGTGACATATTTATCAGTAAGTGGAGGAAAATGTGTGAAGACAATTAAAAGGAAATTGCATATTGTAAGACATATTGAGAGAGAAAGAGAACAAGACTTAAAGTAGATAACATGAAGGTAAAACTTAGAACAGTAAGGACAATAGGCTGAATAATAATAATAATAATAATAATAATAATAATAATAATAATAATAATAATAATAATAATAATAATAATAATAATAATAGCAGCTAATGTTTTAGGACAATAAATCATCTTCAGTATTAGTTTGCTAATTTCTTGCGACATAAGAAAGATGTATACATTATATTTCAGTAATTATTGCCAAAAACTGATGTAAATAAATGTAAGCTATTCCACAGCTGGTTGCCTGGATGCATCTAGATTGTTGATGAGATTTTCAGAGTCCAGATTTAGTCATTAATGACTTCATAATATGGTTAGTTAGGAAATTATTTACATTTAAAAACAATTCACTACCAGTAAACAACCAGTAAAGCATCTATAGGACAGGCCTGCAACTTCCTTTACTGATATGTTCATGCACTTTACCACAGCCTACTAGTTTATTTATTTTGGTAGGTGAGTATTTTGATTTTGATTTGAAAATATAAAGTACTATAAAGAGGATTTTAGATTCTATTTCTATTGATTGTGATTCTGATTCCCCTTTGGTACAGTTGCTCATGAAACCAGAACAGAGAGTACTCTGGTCTGGTAGATATTACTTACTGATGTCATGTTACTGCATGTCCTTACGGTAAGCTGTGAGTAAATTATAGAAAATTAACTTCAGTCATCAGCTTTAAAGAAAGTATTCAAATAAATAACCCGAAGGCAGATCCAAAAAGAACGTTGTCTGTAAAAGACGTCTCTTTTCCTCTCAAACTGTTCTGGGCACAAAAAGACCAGAAATACAAAAACCATAAAATTGAAGAAATAAAATTCATAAGGGCTGATTAGTGTTCACATTTTCTCATAATGTTGTCTTGGAGAAGCTCATGCAAACTATTCTTGGAAGGTGTGGATGACTTTCATGTCATGATGCAGAAACTGGAATCGACTGGATAAATCATGTTTAAATGAGTCCAAATCTGCTTCCTCCATCCCAGAGAAATTGGACAGTGTTCACATGAAATGATTAATGTTACTTCATCATGAGTCAAAGCACTGCATGAGGGATGGGAGTCTCTCAAAGCGGGAAAAGATAAGCATACACCGGTCCTGATTTGAGGCCAAAATAAAAACTAAATAGATGAACAGTGGATGTGACACCGGGAGGGAAATCGGCAACCTGGATCTAATCTGCTGCGATAAATTAATGCTTAACATGCTCCTTGTCTCCCCCCCAGCTTTCACTTTTGTCATTCGCTGGGTTGCATCCGCTCAGCTCTCTCACCCGTCTCTTTCTCTCGGGCCAAACCTCTCTATCCAATATTGATCCCTCCTGGGTGATGCTGCTTTTCCCAATAAGACCACTCTTGGGTTTAATGACCCGGAAGTGGATCAATGAGCTGCCTCGCTTTCTGATCTCTCTCGGCTCAGGCCTGCGACGCAGTTGGCCCCGGCTTAGCCTTCAGCTCCGCTGCCAGCTGGGACAGACTGGAACGATGCCCATCTTCTGACACCGGAGGACATAATCATCTGTGTTAAAAGAAACCAACTCGGCCCCATTGAAAGCCTTCTTAATCTGATTCAATGTTACAAGTAAGCTTATTTAAGCTCAGAGAAAAAAAGTGGAACGGCAAGTAACTGGACCCTTTCCAGTTTGCTGCAGATGATGCTGGGGCTGAAGTGGATGTGCGAAGATGGTTGTACAAACTCATGGTTTTAGAAGAGGCGAGGCTGAGTCAGTAAAACACAGGCAGAAATGTCCGACATTGATATTTTTTTCTAGATGCTTCTGAGGAAAAAATGGAAAGAACCAAACACATGTGCTCACACTTTTCTTCGTCTGTTCTTTTGGCTTAAAAAAAGAAACAAACCAGAAAAAGTTTACATTTTGTACAATATGCTGGTATTTGTATAGATTAGTATCGACTGAAGTTTTATTTTAGTAGATACTAATTTCTGGGGAACACACAAACACGGCTGTCTCAGTAAAGTTGGAAAAGCAAACAAGGTTAATCACTAATATAGGAAGTTTAAAATGTAAACTCAGTCATTTTTTAAGTGCTTCAAAGAAGTTGTGATCTCAACTATTACTGCAAATTCACTCATCGTTCGCAAATATTACATAGACTTGCACATTTTCTTCCATCATTGCTACTTTTACACAAATCTGACCAATCAGTTTTACGCTTTGTTTTTTTAAAATATTTTTCTTTCTGATTTAACTTCCTGGTTCACAACATCTCTTGAAAGCCAATCCCGGAAGATGACAGCACGTGTGATGCTTAGCAATAACATTTGGGTTTTTTACTATTTTTGGTGAGGTGTTCTGTTAGATTAGCTTATTTTGAGTATATAGTTCAGGTTAACTTAAATGACCAGTATGATATTCTTGTTTTGTAAAATTCCTCAGGGTGGGATTTGATTTGGATGAAGGGTGCTTTTTCAAGTAGGATAATATTTGTACTTTAAATATTAAGCATGTTAAAATCCTGTCCTTTCTGGGAAGGTTGTGTGCAACTTTCTTTCAAGATCATGTTATAGCAAAAATAAAGTTAATTTATTTTGTTTATTTTGACTGCAACTTTTTGAAAAAGTTGTTATAAAACCAGTCATTTTAGGCTGAAACAATCATAACCAAACATTGCAACATGCTAGAGGGACTTAGGTTGTCTGTATTACAGCGGCTCCTTTTCACACTTGCACTATTATGCCGCCTGTTTCTGCTCCAAATATAAATAAGTAATGACTCCTCATGGCGAGAAAGCTGGGAAAATATTTTCAATTCTGTTCTCATAACTTATTTTACTAAGCTTCACAAAAATCAGAGATAAAAAGCTGCCACGGTGCATCGACAAAGATTAGATCCCAAGAACAGCAATCTGGAGGCAAATGTAATCACACAACATTTGGTTTCTCTGTTGGGGAGTTTGTAGTCTAAGCTAGGCTTTCCTGTACCAACCAGTTTAAAGCAGTTTGTTTTTAAACAAAGTCTTGTCCATTTTTATGACTACTGAAGACTAAAATGAAACCCTACACACTGGAATGTGACGTTCTCACTTCAGCCCCCATGAGTTCAAAGCTGCGGGATCAGAAAAAAAGCCTGCTGCTTCTTTCTTTTCAATACAAACACATGGTGAGGAGTGAAAAACTTTGATCTGCTCAGATAAATTAAGTCAAGGCAACCTCCCTTTGTTCCTCCGTCGCCATAGCAGCAGTCAGTCCAGAGACATCTCTAACCTCATCTCCTCTCCTCCCCCATCCCCAAATCTGACCTTCACATGGTTGTCACGGTTACAATCTGAGTCAAAGAACAGGTGGAGACCGATACACAGCATTACTTAATTTACACCAAATGAGGACAAAACAACAGCGAGAGCTCTGGGCTGTTCGAACATCATGCCTACAGATCACTTTTGAAGGCCGTCAAATGAGATTCAAGAGCAAATAATACAGTTTTAAAAACATTGGTTATATAAGTGGCCCAAACTGGCACAAAGATGACAGAATAAAGACTATTATTAGTGGAGACGGCGGACGGCAGCAGTCGAAGCCTCCCACACACCCTGTGATGAGTTCACTGTCTGGTCGGTAAAAAGCTGCAAGAACCCTGTGCATATTCATGTCTTCTAAAATGAAGTGTCTGCATTAGAGATGCAAGTTACAGATTAATGAGTTCGTCTAAAGTTGGTTGAACTTATCTATCGTCTAATGATTAACCGATAAGCGTTCATTTTCTTAAAAACCTTAGTTTTCTCTTGTGTCGACAGGGCTGACTATCTTTCCATAAGATAAGGGGCTAAATCATTCATAATATGCTGAAATAAACTTTTACATTATTTTGTGTTAGCTGTATTAAATGTCGACTGACTAAACAGAAATTGGTGGTTTTACACATTATTAAACTTAGATATAGTTATAAATTAATAACAAAAAAGAAACCTCTTAATAGAAATGTAAAATATGAAAAGAATAAAAGATGTGAAACACTTCATCCCTATGAACAGAGAGATATTCACATAGAAGTCAGTATGTTTTTGTGCTGTCAATCACTCTCATGCTCACCCTCTCACCACTGTAGTTCACCAAAACATAGCCTGCCCAGAATGCTAAGGCTAATTAGCATACCCTCCGATGAAGGCGAATAATTGATGAGTCGTTTCTCTTTCATTAGCACATTGAACAACATTGATTGAAGGCGCTATGCCCCTCCTCCTGACTCTGATTGGTTGCTTTTAACCAGGAGAGTTGCATTTCTGTCTCACACTGTAATGTCACGACATGGTGTCGATTTTAACAAATAAGGAAGAAAACATATTTTGTAACAGCTACATGCCGCAGATTTAATCGATTTGACTAAACCGTTAATCGACAATTAATTATTATTGTCGACAATCGACAATAGTTTGCGTCCCTAATCTGTACGCAAAATGTTGTCTCTACTTCATTCTTTTAACGTTCTCAGTGCAGCAGAAATGAGGCTCTAATCATGGAGTGAGGCAGAAATAACTAATGCATAATTACAAGTAGAAAACGTGGCGATTCATTCCACTGTAGCTAGTGGATGCAGACAGAAGTTGCAGATGTTAAAGAATGTAATACATTCAACATTTCATGGAAAATCCCTGTACTTTGGTTTATTTCACCCCTTTTTTTAATATTTGCTGCCAACCATCCCAACTTCCTTCCCTTCTTTCTGTTCAGCGTTTTAGCGTAGTGAAACTCGCTTTCTTCCGTACCACTTCTTTCCATCTTCCCCCTCCCGTTCTCCTGCCCCGCCCTCCTCAGCGGGGAAGGAGAGAGCGCAGATGCTTTTAGCAAGTTGACATTTGGTGCCAGTGTAAAAAACACTGCATAGCAAAGCAGGTTGGCTCAGTGTGAGGGCCAGATTCTAGCGGTAATGAGCTCGCTCTGACAGGGAGGATAGGATATGGAAGGCCAGGAAGCGTGTGTGTGTGTGTGCATGTTCGTGTTTGCGTGTTTGTGTGTGTTAACGTCTGTGATCAGCCACCAGAGGCTGCTCTAATGAGGGCTTCGTGTCTGCAGTTGGTAGTGGGAGGACTCGGCATGTTGGAACCACCAGACTGTTTTAACATTTGGTTTTCATTTTCAAAGACCTCACACCACACTTACATTTGTTTTCCAGCTAAGAAAATAATAAACTGACCAGCAGGACTTGGAGAAAAGACAAAAGGGTTATGAGCAGGATACCACTCAGACACAACGGCTCTAAATGCTAAAAACAAATCAAAAAGAAGAGGAATGGAAGTTTAAGAAAAGGTCTCTCTCACTTTATTTAACCCACTTTTGTTCCCAATAATTTCTTAATTTAAGTGTTTAGTCAAAATCACATTAAAATTCCCCCACTAATGTTAACCAAGCATCACTGAATGCTTATAATGCTATTGCTCTCCTCTGGCTCCCTGTGTTCATGTGGCTTTAGTACGTTTTTTTCATATTTTTTTACTAAATCTACGAATCAACTTGACGCCTCTGCCTGCTGCATTTGGGTCTGAAATCACAACATCTCATCATGACAGAAGGAACCGGCCATCAGGACCCAGCGGGTCTACAGTTTGCAGAATATGGACATTTAAAGATGGACCGTCTTCATTTATGGTACTTCGCTTGCGGACAATTAATTAAGCAATTAATCAACACTAAATATTATTGTCTGATCAGATGTTAACATTTACTATCAGATGGGCCTTCAGCACTGAGCCAGATTTAAAAAAAACAACAAAAAATTAACAATTAGTTATCAAATTTATTTTGTAAATATAACCAAAGGATTTCTTTCCTTCACTTATCATCATAAATGTTTATTCCACTTCTAGACAGATATATGTACATGTAAAAAAAATTGTCATAATTATATGTGTAGTCAGAAAAGTAATCAGTATACTTATTTAAAGAGCTACTTTACACTGAGTATTTTGTTTTGTTTGTTTGTTTGGTCATGGATCATTTTAAATATTGGACTCAATCACAAAGACCAGTAATGTAACAGATGTACATGTGGTATTTAAATTTAGTTGTTTGTTGACAAAAATAAATAAGAATTGAACGAGCCTCTTGCACGAGTGTCCCTTTTCTCAGTGGAATATTTTAATCACTTCCTCCTTTAAATGTAAAACCGAGGATGATAGGGTGTGGGGTTAGGATGGGGTGGGACTCTATAATTAGGTGACAACCGTACTGTCATTCTGCTTTTACAGTACAGTAGGAAGTCTACAAGATGAATGTCTGCCAGGCAGCCAACTGCAGGCTCTACCTCACTAATTAACCCGCTATTATGAGCTTGTTAAGCTCCCAGTGCCACGCTGAAAGGAGCAGGAAAACACAAGACATAATAGTCTGTGCAATAAGCATTGAAAACTGCTAGTGAGTGTAGTTGATGCTTGAAATTTATGCCTAAGGTTATCTATCTGAATTAAAACAACTACCAATGGAGAAGCGGTGTGTGGTGCAATGGTAGAGCAGGTACCCTATTTACAGAAGCTGGTAGTTCTGATCGCTACCAACCAAACCTTTGCTAAATGTTTCCCCCCAACCCATCTCTCTCTGTGCATTTTCTGTCCTAAGTAAAGTCTGTTTGGGCCTCAAAAACTTGTTCTTCTTCATGCTTTGGTCAGTGGCAAGTTGTTGATCATGTGACTTGTGTGATAAAAGTGTTTCCATTGCTATTTTGCAAAATAAACAAATTTTGACACACCTGGAAAAACAACCTCATCCTATCACCAAGGCCTTTTAATCAAAAAATGTACGTTTTGGCAAAATTGTCGTGTTTCCAATAAGTAAATTTATTTTCAAAATGTCAAATTGGGCAACACATCTACATGCAACTTACAAAATTTACCCTACGTAGATCCACACAAGCCAGAGCGGATACATTATAGCCGCAGTGATCAATAGTGAAAAACAATAGCCAGCTGCACTGCTAAATCAATAATCAATTACTCCTAATGTCATAGTTTGGATGTCTTTCTGCTGTTCTGCTTTGGATAATAATTTTGAACAGAAAAAACATCAATGTAGCACATGGGTTGGTATCTTTTACTGCTTCATGGTGTCTAAAATGTGTTTGTCTCCATGGAAAAACAATCAAATAATGCAAATACAACTTTTCTTTCAAAAATAAACAGATTATTCTTCAGGAAAATGAAAGTGTTCTGTGCCTGGCTCTCTCCAGCAACAGATGAAGCTCCCTGCATGACCTGGCACAATTTCTCTCTCTTTCACACACACGCACACACGCACACACACACACACACACACACACACACACACACACACACACACACACACACACACACACACACACACACACACAGAGTCACATGAACACACACACAGTCACATGAACAGGCTTAGAGCTTAGATAACACAAAGTCAGAGGCATGGTGACAAAAATCCTCCTTTTTCTCCCCCTTATAAAGACTCTCCCTCTGAGGTTAAACATGCTTTGTGTTGTAAGGAATAATAAAAACAGACCTTGTCTAAAACCTCAACCAAAATGCACACTCTATAATTAGGAGCAGAGAGGAGCAGTGTTTTATGTTTCAGCTCCACCCAAACAAGCGCCAAAGTCTGCACACAAACACAGGCCGCCTGTGTCTGAGCGCGGCTCCAGCTTTCCTCCGGCAGCGTGCGGCACAGGTGACGGGGCTTCAAATCCTTCGTTACGCAGAAAACACAAACTGTCTCCCGCTCATTGTTTTTGCAGTCGTGTAGAAATAAACTCTACCTCTTTTTTTTAATCTTTATCTTCAAGTCGTGCTTTTGCTTGCACAGCCGGGCCTCCTGCGCTAGTGCCTGTGCTACCGGCTGTGTAGTTTACAGACTGACATGAAGCTGTAATATCGGAGGCCGTCTGCTACACAAATCCCCATTTCCTCCCCAGCATGCTCTGCCACTCACAGCCTGCGCATCCGCTTTGATAGTTTTCATGGGGTGGAAAAAAAAGGGGAGTCAGGCAGAGTGTGGAAAATGGTCTCCTGCTGTATTTTGGCTGTGTGAGAACATTAGGGCATAATGCCTCCTGACAGCTAGAGGAAGAAAACAATTAGCTGGGAGCAGCAGTGAGAATAGCGGTGAAGGACAGAGGATGCCAAACCACTGGAGAATACAGTACTGGGAAAAGATGAAAAAGCGTGAAGTTCACCAGCCGGTGCAGGAATGAGTTGAGCCCAGGCTGAATTCAATGCTAAAAATAGATACGATATGTACTGAAGAGAAGGTTGACTGTACATTCTGTCTTCCATTCCCAAACTAGGGAGAATCAGAAGTGACTCAACAAAAGGATGGGTGGGTTCAGGTGCATTTTGCACGATGACAACCAGCAGTGGAATTTACAGCTTCAGGCAATAAAATTCTGACCTCATTTCTAAAACATCTAGCTCACCTCTGTGGATTCATAAATCCTTTAAGGGCCGGTATTATGTACCTTTTAGGCACACAATGGCATTTGATGGCACAATAGAATAACTATATTATCTTAAAATGATGTATGTATCAAACATAACTTAGTAGAAATTTGACTTCACAATTTAAAATTGGGTCTCTGTCTCTTTAAGAAGCTCCTGCTCTTTATAACACACCGCATTCAGGAAGTCACCACAACTCCATTATGCCTTTTATAATTGTTATTATTTATAACAATTTTATAGTTCACCATGAAAACATTTGAAACTAAATCTAAACACCCAATTTGAAATAATTTACATTTATTAGTCTGTTTTTTAACAAAAGAAAAGCTTCTCTCTGTGTTGTTTTATATCCATGAATCCACCAAACATTGGCATGCTAAATGTAAATACATCGTCCTTCAAGTGAACTACCTAGCCAAATACTGAATCCAAGTTCTCTATAGGTTAGCAATATTGCACTATCTGACATTTCAAAGATGACTTGGAACATAATTGTAGCACCAGAAACTGTGGTGACCAAACATTTCATCGTCAAAAAGTGCTTTTTTTTGCCTTCAACAGAATTTCTTTCAGGATAACCTTGTTTTTTAGTCACATTTTGACCTCGCCTTCTATGACAAGCTACCTTGTCTCTGCTGAAGAGAAAACCTCCCAAAGGTGAGACCAAACAGTTGAATCTTCTTTTACCCTGTACAGATCACATTCTCCCATGTTTGATGGCCTTTACATCACTTGCATCAAACTGAAAACATAACTTTCCCATGGCTTTCTTTAAAGGTTATTTTCCCCCTAACCATAAAAGCCAGATTTGTGCTGCACAATATTAGATAATCATTCAATGGCAACAGAATCGGGAAATATGGTGTTAATGTCATCAGTGGCGTAAAAAGTCAGTTTTCCCCATTTTTGTGCTTCTCATCTGTTTTCCCATCAATCTCTGCAACCATAAGGATCTTGGACACGTCATTTGTGTGAGGTGTGACCATCTCATGCATTGAGACTCCATCCAACCATGTGAATATAAAATGACACTTGGCAAACATTACCTAACAATTACTACATTCAAAACAGTTCTCTGCAAGATTGCTACTGTGAGCATTTATTTTGCGACACCGATACTCTTTAAAAGTATTTCTTGCAGTCCCTGTAGGGTGCATGACTATTAGTTCTCCTGTTGTCAAATCTTCTCACCCTAGCTGTGGATCTCTGGCTTTCATCCAGATTTACAACGGGCCTCTTCTTCTGTGACTAATGTTCTCTTTACTATAACTTTATTTCAAATCTCTCCACAACTTGTCCTCTGACAAACCTATCAGACCTTCACACCAAAAAGAACCTTTTGGGTTTATTGTGACAAAATGTGAAAAAAGTTAGTGATGAAGTCTTATTTTTTTTATATTGTATCCATTGAAGTTTGGATATTAGACGAAAAAAAAGGCCAAACAGAACCTCCATTCAGGCTTTTTAATATGATGTGGCAGAAAATGCTAAGCTGTAATTTCCACAGTTCTCAATCAAATGAACCACTGGAAACCTAATTTTACAAGACAGTAACAGACAAAATGCTTTATGAGTGACACAAGTGATAAAAATATAAGCTAACACACCCAAAAGTGACTTTATCCATCTAATTGTCAATCACACTGCTAACTTTAATCTAAGCAAACCTTTTAGCACATCAGACTTGCTAGGCATAAAGGATCAACAGGGGCAAAAGAGAGATCATGTGACTGTGGTAAAGATTTCTCCATTTAAGGTAGCATGTAGTAAAGCTTTGCATCTGCAGTTTTTAACTCTTCCACAAAGAATCAACCCACAAGCGCAATCCGCTTTTTGGTTCCTTTTGTCTCTTGCATAATTTAGTCGTAATCTGTAACTTTTTTCAGTCTGGACAAAAGGCCCAGTTTTTAACCAGACGTTTTTCTTTTGTTTTTTTCTTACCTCTGTGAGCTCAGCTTGGTGCAGCACGTAAACTCTTTGCCCCTTAAGGTAAGAAGATATTCAAAGCAGCTGCACAGCGAAAGAAAAAGACTGACTTTTATACAGCCCGGCTCAAATGCACATGACAAGCATTTGGAAAGGTCTTCTCCTTTCACCGGAGTGGTAAAGTAGAGCTTAGAAATGACTGAAAAAGACTGAAAAAGAGCTGGCTAAAAAGTTTTTTTTTAAGTAAAACTGTTGTATGATTCCAGGTCCATACAAGCTGGAGAATCGACATGTCACAGCAAAAGAATGTGGAGCCCTGAGCTATAAATAAATATAAAGTCTTTTTCTGCCAAAAGACTTGTCTAAGTCTGTCTGAACATTTACGACCTGACATCGTCGTTTTAGTAAGGAAGCTGGGTGTTTACCTGAGTTAAATGCCCAACTTGCTGTGAGGAATCCAAGGTTATTCTGAGATTGAAAAAAATATCCCACAGGAAAAAAAACCAAAAAACAAAGTTAGGACACAAAAGATAACGTGTGTAAACACTGGCAGGGTCAGAGTAGATAAGAAGACAAAACGTTATCCTTTCATCTGATGTGGACAGCTGAGATTGAGCGTGTGTGTTTAAAGCAACAGGAGGCTCTGGGGCTGAGACCGCAGCAGACGGTTTATGTGTGTTTGAGTTCTGGCGTGCCGCGGGTCGGGCAGGCTTCGGCTAGTTTTACACACTCACACACACTCAGGCGGGGGAGACGTTTGTTATATGGGGTTGAATTAAGACAAAAAAAAATAAACCTTCAGAAAGAGTTCACCACACCTGCGTGTAGCTCCGCCCCCTCCAGCTTGCCTTCATGCTTTGCCCAGGTAAATCTCGATTGTGTGTTACTCTGTATTGTCAGACCATCATGTTTATCCAATGCAACAGCTCATGAACCCATAGTTCTCACCTACATTCGCTTTTAAAGCCCTGCAGTCCGACTCTGTCCTGACCTCGTCTCTCTGAGTGCTTGGACCTATTCATATCCCCTCCACCACGTGTTCATGGCTTTCAAACCCTGTCATTTTTTTCTGCCTCCAACTGTTTGGAGACAGAAATCTTTTCCCCTACGTGGCAAGGCGAGTTCTGGGTAAACGTGGTAGTTAGGTTGTTAGCGGAGTCTTGTCGATGCAGGCTGAACATGCCCACGAAGAGCTTCTCTGCTTTTACTTTCAGACGCCATTAAGTGCTTTTCTTTGGCAGAGCGCTGCACACTTACACGGTTTAGATCGGTTCTCGGCTTATTTGACTGTTTATGTGATCATTTCAAACAACACTCGGCTGCTACATAGTTTAGCTTTGCCTCAGCTGAGAGATGTAAATGAGAGAATAAGCACTAAAAATTGTTTCAGGGTTTTGTTTTAATCAGATAATGTGTAATCTGAGAATGGATGAACATTTTTGTGACCGAGGCCACGTATGTTATAGCAAATCTAAGCAATCAAACTATGTTTACATCAATGTTCACAGGGTAAAAGAGACTTGGTTACAGATTCTTCCTCTCTGTCTAGTCCATCATGTGACCTGCTCTGTGTGCTGTGCTCAGATAGGGTTACTGTCAAGGTTAGGCTGTCACTAAACCACCCCCCACCCATATACTACAACATTCACAGCATAGTGCTACATTTATTAAGCAGGAGGACATTTTACATGGGTTTATTGAAGAATATTGCTTTATGTTTTGAGTCTTAGATATCTTTAAGCAACAAAGAATGAAGCTACATGAAGCTACATGTCTGAGGTGTTCTCATAGTATTTCTGTACCTTTTTTAAATTAATTATGGCAGCACCATAACAGCCTTAAAAAAACAACATTTCTCTCTTTAACCAGCAATGAGAAGACTTTTAGAAATGATGAATGTGATCCTGTTGTTCCCAGTGCAAATATCAGATTTGAACAATATATCTTACATTCTTAATCCTCTATCGAAAATGATGACTGAGTTTTGTTAATGCCTCTAAACCCTACAGCTGGCTGATCTCCCAAACCATACATAATCACTATGCCACTTGTTTAGCTTGCCCTTAAAGCTCCAGTAGGTAGCTTTGATAAAAATACATATATTTTTTAATCATGGTGTGACAGTATGAAATGAATGATTTGTGAAAAAAAACAATACAATTTGTTTGCCTCCGCCCTGTGGTCCTATATCCATCTGCAGAAAAAATAGGCTTTAATTCCCCTTAAAATGTTGTGGCTGTCCAGCAGAAACTGTAGTTGGGACAAAATGTCACACCTGAGACAACATTTTTGAATAAATTTGAAACTGTCCTAATAAAATATAGCGTGCATTATTACTCCACTTTCAAGTTATCAAGTTCTCAAGCATATAGATGGCATTGCTTGAAGACTAGCACTCTGATTGAGACATCTGTCCCTATAAATTGATATTCGCTTTTGGGAAATCTAATCAAATTCAACTTGATTTGAAAAAAAATTCCCTTTGGTAAAACTCAGAATGTTAACTACTTTTAATGCATCCTGACAGGGATGTTTTTTTTTATTATTATTAAATTGTTCTCTCTCTTTTAAAACACGTATTCTGATAAAAAGCTATGTCATACCTAGTTATTCATAAAGACAGCAAAGCTCAGATTCAAGTCTGCATATTTTATTTTCCTGCAGCCTTTATAGTTTTATGCAAAATATAAAGGATGTACTGAAAAAAACAAAAAAAAATCCCCTCCAGGATGGCAGAACTTTGGAGGAATGTAAAAAAAGTAGAACAAAAATCCAAATATGATAAACAAGTGATGCTAGTTATTATTAAAAATCATGTTATGTTAAAGTAACTAATCAAGAGTCCAATCTAACATTTACCTGAAACCTTCTTTTTGTTATTTTTGGGCAGTAGAAGAAATGTAGAGCTTGGGTACAAAAGCCAAAATCTTGTCTCTGGAATAAGGCAAAATCTGTTTCATCAAAACCTTTTGTTGCGCGTCACTGAACAATGAGTCTTCTGTTTGCATCAAGCCACACATTTCCCTCGAGGTTTTACGTAGCATGTGGTGTAAACCAGTGGGTTTAGTAAATATGTGTCTGAGTGACAGAGGTTTTCTTCTTAGCACATTTTAAGCAGATTTAGTGCTGCAGGTCTCAGCAGAGACGCTATCTTTGTAACCACAGTCTGCCCACAGGGTGTTTTTAAAACGCGGCACGCATGTCTGGGCGTGTGAGCTCTGACACAGAAAAGTAGTAGCCTGTAGGCACAGGTTTTAACACCTCTGCAGCGTATCACTTGGAGAATATACAATAAATACCCTTTTTGAGAATTGACAGCCATACTGAGCACGAAGGCCGTCTCTGTCAGCTTTTCTTAACTTGAGGACTGGAGAAGAAGAAAAAATATTGCTCTGATTTTATTATCCTGGGTTTAGCTAAAGGGGGCAGGGGTCATGCTACCCTGGATGTGCTTGTGGTCCCTGTGGAAACCTCTCTGCCCACGTGTCTGCAGACCAATTAGAGTCGAGCTAAAAGGTGGGGTCACCGCGCCTCCACACTCACTGCTTGCAGGCATGCACTGACTCTGCAGCAGCTAGAGACCACACCCTGACCAAACACACCTGCTGCCTTTCATGCAGAGCTGAATGGGATTCAAACAGCTCAAGCTTTTTAAGGTCATTGAGAAAATAAATGCTCTGTTGCTACTGCAGAAGTGAGGTTAAATAAAAGAAAAACAATTTCCGAGTTTTGAAAATCTGACTGGAGGAATCGAAAATCTGAACATGAAAAGAGCATGAAGCAAATATTATAGGGCATGGCTGGTCACTGATAATGACTGAGCAAGGAAGAAGAAGCCAAGAGGCATGTTCTACCTCTGAGGAGCTGCAGAGATCCACAGCTCTGGTGGGAGAGTCTGAAGTTGCTGCTTGATGGTGAGATTCTATGTAGCTTTGTGAAAGAAGATTAGATGGAGACAAAACTACATGCAAAGGCCTACATGCAAAACAGAGTGATGGAAAACCAACACTCCACTTCTCCCTCGCTGAACAAAAACATTTAATCATACTAAGTGTTTTGTCTAGTTTTCAGTGCAAATATCCTAGTGCATTTGAAAAACGACAAAACTGCCTTACAAGTAAATTTTCAACAAGATATAGAAGCTTGTTTTAAGTCAGTGACTCTGCTGGCAGACTCATACTCTGAACAAACTTGCATTTGTACAGGGATGAATACAAATGCACAGCACTTTTTGTTTCTTTAATATTTCGAATGGTAACAAAATTAGAAACTACATGATGAAGTTCAGGGGCTCTGACTGCTTCTGTGAGTCACTGCAGATTAGGAGCCTCGAGTCGTGCTTCTCTTAAGCTCTAAGATCTTCTAATGCGTGACTGTTTCAGTCCCAGTGGACCCCTGCGACATCTCAGACAGACACTCCCGTCTGCAAATGATCACACTCAGTGTCTCGCTGGTGGGTCCGGTCTGTGTGGATCTAAAATATTTAACACCGTTTTAAAAGCCATTTCTTTTGTCCTGGGCTCTGTCCGGCAGATGTAGGACTGTCTCATAACTGCAGAAACAGCAGAAAATGCAATACTGGTCAAAATTGAAAGGACATCAGGTACTAATGTTTTATCAGGACTAAGCTGATCAGTAGATCTCTATTTTACAGGTTACGAAAAGTAAAAGAAAGTAAGGTAATCATGTTATTTTTTTGTTATCCAGCAGATAAAAAACAGAACTTCTGAAAAATGTGTTTTTTATGCTGGGATTTGTATTGAAGGCCTAATTATCCTCAACATCAAATAGGTGAAGGCATTTGGACGGTGCCATCTGTACGTCTTCTACATTCACTTTGAGCATGTTTTAGTCAAGTCTAAACACAACAAATGGAGAAATTTCAGCAGTAATCACGGGAACAGTGACAAAAACGACGGCATGTTTCCATCTAAACTCCACATTGTTTCAAACCGTCTCTGTCTACAGTCTGTGCCTTGTTTTACGTCTCTTTCTGAGACATGATCAAGATTTGCTTTGCTGTCGCCACGTTTGCTGTTGTCTAATACTTTCATCTGAAGGACCAATTAAGGCTTTACTTTCCCCTCTAAGACTAGGTCCAGTTTTGATCCCAAACAAAGCGGTGGAACTGCTGTTTTCTTCAAATAAACAGCTCTAACACAGATCTTAAACCAATATACTCATCGTGTCGAAGCATTACGTCTTATCGTCCTTTTTGGTCTGTAAACAAAACAACCAACTGTGATGCACCTTATCGTGCTGCAAAAAAATAAAATACAGATTAAAGATGTGAGATTTCACACATATTTGGGGTTAATCTTTTAATATTTCCACTTTATTTTGCATTCAAAACCACTACCGCTACCAAACACCGTGCAGCAGATTTTCTTTCTCTTTGACGTGTCCTTAAAATTAAAAAAATTATCTCAATTTGAAATCAAGCCCAGCAGGTGAGCAAAGTGGAAGTTTGGCGTTAGCCAATCAGTGCATCTTAAAAGAGAATATGCCTAAATTATCATTTTTGTCTTAACGTCACTATGGTATGGTTTTCCTTGGACTGTTTTAGTCCCAGAATCATCTCCAGGACTCTCTCTGAAACTGATGTCACAGTCCTCAATCCATATGATTCTAAGTTTTCTTCCAGCGAGGTCATTTGTATCCCACCCCACTGCCTGAAGGAAGGGAGGGCAGACTCCCCCCGTCTAAAGCACAGCAGGGGGTGGTCTTCTTGTTTAAGAAGGACAGCAGGTAATGAGCACTGACACAAACATGCGGCCCTGAACTGCTCCTCGATCCTGTCCTTTCCCTCCCTTTCTTCCTTTCTTTCATCCCCCACATCTCCCGCTGCATTCCTGACGTGCCTCAAGGAGACAAAGCAAGGAGGAGGAAGAGGAGAGGGGGGCTTCGGGACTCCAGGACAGACAAACAACACACACAACACAGCCACAATAGCTCGGGTCACAGCCATTGTGTGTGTGTGCACCGAGGAAAAGGTCTTGGTGCTCGCATATCAATAGAGGAAGAGGTGTTGGGGGGTGGGGGGGGGGAAGCATCATTCTGTGTCTTTCAAGCAAACATTTACCCTGTTGGTTTAATTTTCCACTGCAGATTTTAAGGCTACACCCTTTTGGAGCCTCAGACCAATACTTAAACTATGGGGGTGAGTCAGCGTTATGATTCAAGCTGCCATGGTAATAAATATCCAGCTTTCATGCCGGAGCTGATGGGAATGTGTCCACACAGCCAGGAGAAGCTCAACATCGATGCAACACTGACCTCTTCTGGTGGAACCACCACATGGCAACAACAAAAAAACATTCCCGTCTCTAGAAATTGGGTTAGACATTAATTCTAGTAGGTCAACAACCGAACTCTAGAGTAAGACTGTCAACAGCTATGAAATATTAAAAATTATGAGATGGGTTGCTTTATATTTACAACTCTGATCTGAGATTTTTTTTATTTCAGACCCAAAATGACTGATAATGTATGCGACTTATTCTTTCCCACCTGCTAATCTGCTGGATTCAGTTCGACTGGAAAGCAAAATTGCAACATTTGTTCCATTTGCAGCAGGTGCGGTTCGTTTTCACACTGTGCTGTGCCAAATGATCCAACACTTAGAAGAACCTGTCCCTGCCCTCGCCTGTGGTGGCGCTGTACCAAGAACCACTGACGGAAACGACACGAGAACCTCCTAAGAAGAAGACATGAGCACAACTTCCTTCTTCGCAAAATGTATACAAAAATTAACAGGTGTCAGATTTGAGTGGTTTTAGGATTTTTTTTGTCTTTGGCAGAAGACCACAAGCCATTTCTCATGCAAGAGCTAGACTCAGATGTTTGTTTAGGTTTTATTTACCCCAAATTCCCCATGCTGTAGTCCGCTTCCCACTTTTGGAGCATTGAATCAGTCTCCTACAGCTCATTTCAACCAAAACCAGACCTAGCTTTTGTAGGTGAAACAGCGTTAGCTGTTTTGGTTCGCTTCAGAGTTCAAACAAACCACACTTTCTAGACAAATGAACTAGAGCTGAATTAACGCAGACTAAACGAGGCTGGTGTGAACGCCCCCTTAAAGTGTCAAACAGCTTCCCCAATCAACACTATGAATTAACAGTGGGCTGGATGTTTGCTGCTCCTCCATGTCCTTCCAGCTGTGTTAGATTGTCCTGATCGTCATGGTAATAGATGCATAGGTCACATAGTTTAGCGCTACATTAGCCAACTAATCTGTCTTCCTTACTCCAGCTGACCTAACCTTGTGTTTCCAGAGTCTATCTGAGATGGCTGACCGCAGGATTACAGCTGCTGGCGAGTTTATTATGACAGAGACGACCTTTGACCTGAGAAGCTCAGCACAGCAAGAATCAAGAACGACGTGTAGACGTGTGCACACTCACCGAGGTGTAGTTGGTCTTGCCCATGTTGTGGTTCTGGTTGTGGTTCAGGTTTTGGTTCTCTTGCTCTCTGCACTGCAGACCGGCCAGGTGTCTCTCCAGGGCCGCCCAATCCATTGTGGGTAGGGGTTCCTCCTCTGCGCCCTCCTCCTGCTCCTCTCTGTACTCCCGCATCGGACCCCCGGCTCCTCCACTTTCTCCTCCACCGCCATCTCCTCCTCCGCCACCACCAGCACCCCTGCCACTGCTGCGGCTCCCCCTGCCCTTACCGGAGCTGCGGTGGCCAGCTTTGGGATTTTCTGGTTCTCCCTCGGCTGTGCCAGAGGAGTGGAGCTGGTTGCTCTGGGGCAGAATCAGATTCCCGTTCTGCTTCAGTTCATCTGGGACGGTTGTTACGGAGGTGGCGGTGCGTCCTGCGGGGGCCGGCAGGGGCGGGACCGTCTTCACATCCTGGAATTCTTCGGCGAGGCTGCGAGCATTCGCCGACTTCCTGTAGCCTTCTTTTAGACCGCTTCCGCTCACGGCGCTCTCTTTGCTTTCGTCTTGACCAAGGGGCTGCGGGGAGGTGTATTCCTCGCCATACTCGCTCTCCCACTCCTCCATCACCTTCTTCTTGTACTCCTGGTAGTCCTCATCCTCCTCGTAATCATCTAGAGTGCCCAGATCTGGGGACGGGGAGGATTTGTAGTCCTCCAGATTGGCCAGGTCAAGAGAAGGAGAGCAGGGTGTAACCTTGTTGGAGTTGGACTCTGAGCTGGAGCGACTGGACGCGTCGCTCCCCAGGTCCATGCCATCCTCTCGATAATCCTGTAGGATAAAACAAGAAAAAAAAAGAATGGAGATTCAGGGTGAAATTCCTAAAACTGTGTGCATAGGACAAGCAAAGGGAGGAGAAACATAAAAGGAGAAAAACTGGGAAGCCTGGATTAGTCACAGAAGTGTTGTGGTTTTAGACAGGCAACCACAAAGCACTTCCTGACCTGCAGGAACTTCCTTCCTCCTGCAGTTTTACAGACGATTGTCTTATTGTACCAACAACTGAACTACTTATGCCAGATATTCTGAACAGAGTCACCGGGTGTGAAAACCTGTTGCAGGAAGCTTTGTCAGCTCATTTAAATACATATAAAACCATATGTGACGTTAACCTATGTATACATACTTTATATATATATACTATGATACTGAAATCAACTGCAAAAAGTGCTTAATGTTTAAGAAAACAGAATTTGGTAAAACTATGTTATGTTATGTTATGTTATGTTATTGATAGAACCCAATGGAGAAATTAATCGAGTTGGATTTTCAGTAGTTTTTTATATTTCTTTAATTATATTAATTGTTTTGCTTCAACTTTTTTTATTTCCATATTTCAGATTATTATTATTTTATTTAAAACTCTATTCTCCATCTGTATGAAGTCTAGAAACCCTTCCTAGGTCTTTTTCCCACTGAAGCGAAATACAAATCCAGCTATTTGGAAAATCCTGGTCATGAAAACAGAGACAGTCATGATGAGGAACCAAAACGAGCAACGCCCATCACTCTCGTTAAGCCGATATGCTTTTAACATTACAGTTTGCAAGCTATAAGCCACATCTCTGTTAAACAGCTGAGTGGAGGCTGGCTACTGGCACAAACAGTCTGCTGTATATGGTATATAATTTAAGTCATGGAAACTCACATCTGTAATTATCTCAGCCATTTCAGAAATTACTCCACATTTTCCTTTCTTTTCCAGCCAAAGCAAAGACTTTCATGACTTTTTCTGTTAGATCCAGAAGGTCTCCTCTGAGACATTCAGGTTTCACTCTTCTTCAGTCCCCATATAGAGTAGGATTTTGTAATGGCACTTTAAATGATGTAGTTAGCTTATCGTTTAAAAGGTTATAACAAAACATGTAACCCATCTTACACCCCAAAAACATCAGCTTTTTATAACTGCGTTATGTATGAAAAGCAGAATAACACCAAGGTATATTATCATGAACAATAAGCACTTCAAAACAACTAACTGTTTATTCTTTTGCAATGAAAAGTACAATAACTAAACTACATTATTAGAACTCATTTTACACATTTCATGTTAACACATTCTTCGATTTGCACAGTGCGAATTTCACATAGTGATGCCAACTATTGCTGAACTTTGCTTATGAGTACTGTAATCAGGTTTATGTTAGTCTGTTTCGAAATGCATGGCAAATTGCTCGGAATGGCCTTGTGCAACATTTGACACAAACGTGCATCGTAAGGGAGGGGCCTTTGTGGCTTAGCGTGTCAGAATACCGCTCCACTGCCTACTGCTACATCTGCACAGCAGCACAGGGACTAAACAGAGTGTTATGAGCTCTGGGTGAGAGCGACGGAGAAATGTTAATGCACAGCAAACTGTGGCACGAACAGGTGAGAGTCTGGAGCTGACCTTGTCTGTGTTGCACCAGCTAACTGATTGGTGCAAAACTAATGAAAATGTCCCTGTTGTTTACAACCGTCCACAAATCTCCACGGAACCGGAGCCATTGGTTGTTGCAATATTTCTTTCTTTCTTTTTTTTTCTCCCCTCCAAAGCAGGGAACCTTCATCAGAATGTCTCACTACCTTTAATACCTAATAAAAAGCAAAGCACACCCAAATTTCTCTCGGGGCAAAGACAAATTAACAACAAATTCCTCTGTGAGTACATTATGAGCTGCTCTGCAAACTAATTAATTACAAAGCTTGCTAAATGCCGGTGTAGACCAAGAGGACGGAATCCGCTCTGCTCTCATGCAAGACCTAACGGACGAGGGGAGACATAGAAGTTCTCGCCGTTATGCTTACCATAAGAAACGTATAATAAGTTAGGCCCACAAGATCACGTAGCTGCTTACTGCGAAAGGAAGTGCGGGAAACGTGTTTGTTGTTGGAAAGCAATGTGACTCAGCATCTTAAGAGTCCATCTGAAACGTTCTGATGGGATGTGGAATCATTAAAACCTTCTGAGGAACTTGCATTTCTGCAAGAAACAAATCAAAGGGAATGAAAGTAAAGCTGCTGCAGAGATGAGACTGACATGCAAATGCTGAGAAAAAAATTAAGTCCACTTTAGATTGGATGTGAGATTTAGCCTTAGCCGGCTATATGTTGTCAAGTAGCAGAGAAAACAAATGGCAGCATTAAAGGTTAGGGTCTCCAAGAAGTCACGTGGGTGAGTAATGTGGAAATCAAACTTTTTCATTGAGTCGTTTCCAAATTCTACTCAGTTTAGTACAAAACATTTTTGTTTTATTAAAAAGCACAATGCTGAGGTGGCTACTGATCTGCTTTTTCATTTTGACCAGTTCACCAAATCAATTGATATGTCTTTCTTTTTTCATTTGTAATACTTAATGAAATGTTGTCTGGATTTACATCCATTAAGAAAGATGGTTTTTGAATAAATGATTAATGCTTTGTCTGGCACAGAACCAAAAATCCAATTTAAAACTTTAATCTAAGAGGGTCTAGATGCAAAACAAACGGCCTCTGAGCTTAATGACAAAGTAATATTATAATCAAAGAATAGTTTTTGTTTAGGCACCCCATAGATAAAGGATATTATCTTTGTAGAAATCGATGTAGGTCTTTTAAAATGTATTTTTTTCTTTTAGAAATTTTGATTTTTAGACCAAGAAAAAAAGTGTCTGCTTTAATCCACTGTTGAAAAAAGCATTTTCAACAGTGGATTTTCTTTATTCTCCATATTTATCCAGACCTGGGAAAAAAATAGGTGCAATAATCAGGCATGTTCTGGCAGACACCATTTTTTTGTTTTCTGATATTTCTAATCTGTATAACATGTTTCTCCAGTCTCAACCAGTTTCTCCAGTATATCAATTAGCTTATCATGAAAATCAGCTAATTAAGCAGAGTTCTGTTAGCCAAGACCCTGATTATGCATAAACACAAGCTCACTACCATATGCAATTGTAACATCTTTCTATTGCCGATAACGGTATTAATATTGATAATACATTCACAGAACTTTGCTCAAAAGAAAGAAAGAAAGAATAACAATTATCCTTTTAACCTCTGAGTGTGTGTGTGTGTGTGTGTGGGGGGGGGGGGGGGGGGTTTAGGGGGTGGTAGGTGGGCATAGACCAGGGAAGTGCAATTTAGCCTTAAATCCGGCCCTGTACGTATAGAAGGAAGGTACAGAGTCGGAACCTTACCGATGCGCTCATCCGGCGCCCTGCCGGGTGGAGCAGTATGGTCACCAGCCCCGGTGGTGTGAGACCCGGGCTGTCATGGTTGGCTTTTCTCGCCCTGTTAGGCGCTAATCGCGTCTTAAATCTCGGTCCGCCGATCCTTTACGCTCCTTCGAGCGCTACCTCCGACATTCGTAGCCTCGCCGCTCTCCAGGCAGCCGCTATCGCGTCAAAACGCCGCGGTCACATGACCCAAATAATGCAATCATTTAAAGCGAGTAGTTCATATATATATATATAGAGAGAGAGAGAGCCGCCTAGATAGACGGCGCGAGACGCCAGGAGGCTGCACGCGGATTAACAGAGAGAGAGAGAGAGAGAGAGAGAGAGAGAGAGAGAGAGAGAGAGTACACAGGCTGGGTTCGACCAATAAAATACATGCAAATTGACAGCTGCACCGTTATCAACCCTACAGCCGGGTGGGTGTTTTTTTTTTTGTTGTTTTTTTTTTTTTAAAGTCATGGGAGGGGAGCGTTTATTAGCAATGAGAAAGAATACTACGCTCTCAAATGAGTCCTCTAGATGGTATTTAAAGGGGCATCATCGCATATATATACGCCCTGGCTGCTTTTCCATTGAGCTCACTCCAAAAGGCATCATTATGTTATTAAGCATCTATAATTAACAGCTTATTTTTTTTAAAAGCCTTTCATTTAAAAAAAGGAGTCAACAACAAATATGCACAATCATGGATATCCTTCAGTCTAATGATGTAATGCCCCCCCCCCGCTCCCTCCCGCTTCTCACCACCAAAAGTCCCAAGAGGAAGCCGGCAGCGTGAAACGCCCTGTGCCGCCGACCGGAGCGGTGATAATGAAACTGACCCCGATCCACGCACCGCTGTCGGTCGGAAATAAAGTCGCAGCAGCATAAAGTACCTACTCTAAACGAACCGCTACTCACTGTCATCATCTTCACGTCGTGCCCTCCACGTCAAGACATTGCAAAGTGTAAATTCCCAGCTGTTAGACAACAGTGACGGTGCTGAGTTGCTTCACACGCCAGCCTGTTTTTATTCTAAGGGCGGGCGGCGGGGAAATGACAGAGAGCCGGTGGATCGTTCACAGCAGTCATCGCTGAGTGAGGGATAGTTGTTTCCACAGAGGAAGCCACCAGAGTGAGCTCCGGTAGAAGAAGAAGGGGGAAAAAAACAGGCTTTGAAAGGTGTTTATGTAAAATAATAGTAATAAAAAAATCAATAGAAATCCCGGCAGGTCAGTGTCCTCTCCCACAGTCCAGCCGTCCAAGCCTGCGCTCCCTCCACGTCAGCCGGGGGAAATAAATAGCCTCCGTCTGAGTAAACTGCGACTCCCCTTTTCCACTGTGGGCTTCCGCGCAGCTTCAGAGATTCCACGCAGGCAAAGGACGGGAGCTTTCACACACAAGCCGAACCCAGCAGCGGCTCCCGAGCCCATGTGTTGCCCAGCTGGCACAGGGCTGCTGTTTGTGACTGGTGGCGGCTCTGCGCGCCGCAGCCCGCGGGAGTGACGAAGACACAACACCGAGTCTGAAGCCCAGCCTTCTGCACCCACTGACCCCCTCGGAACCACCGAGGGACATTTCAGGGAAGAGTGAAAAGTTTTTTTAAAATATATTTTTTAAAACTTCTTAGTGTTCTGAATTGATATTTTCCAGTGACAGACATAACGCATTTAGAGGGCATTTTGGCTTAATGGGCTACACCTGCGCTATGACGAAATATGAAGCAACAAGAAGCCTATATACGCTGGCCAGCATTTGTTAGCATGAGTTTATTTATAGGGACAGCGAAGTTTACATTTTAGAAATAACTTTTATTTTGTACTTATTTCCCATGTTTGTCATGTATAGATTCCAGAAAAAAACACAAGACCTTGCTAAAGACCTCCAAACTTTTTTCCATTGTTAACTATATTCTGTACAATTCAACAGAAAAGGAAACAGATTCTTAGTTGCAGACTCTCATCAAGCCACAGACTTAGCAACATTTGTTCACTATGCCTTGCAAATCCTTTGGATTGTTAGGACATTTCTTGTCCACTTCATGCGAGTAAACACATTTTCAACCATTTGTTTAGTTCTAGAGTTTAGCTGGGCCAGTCCAGGGCTTTAATTTCACAGTTGTTTTTTGTTTTGTAGAGTAAAATTCCTCTTCATAGTCAGCTGTCTTGTAGACTTCTGAGGTTTGAGCACTAAACTATTTGCAACTGTCTTATCACTTTAGCCTGCACAAAACCCCCAGTTTCATCTGTAGAAAAGCAACCACCGGACATGCTGCTGCCACTACCATGTTTCATTTGTCTTTCTTGGAAATGACCAGCTTGTTCCAGACCAAATCTTTTGGAACTGTGGTCCAGATGTTTAAGAGGAGTTTCATTAACCCAAAGCACATTCCTTCTCATAGTTTTGATAAAGTTTCAGCGAGGACTGTGTGTTATCTTTGGCAACTCTTCTCCTTATGTCAAACATAACAGCTGTAGAACACACCAAACACTTGACGTAAAATCCTGCAACTCCATCAGTGCTGCTGCCGTCCTCATCACAATCTCCCTGATATGCTTCAGACTTGTTGTTTCACCATGTTTTGGAATCAGTGTTTTCTTCAAATATTGTTATATCAAAGTGCATAGCACTTTTTTGTGCTATTTTTCTGACTGATACCTTTGTTTCTTTCTTTTTGATAGTTAAACTTTCTTCTTGATTCTTCAGATTCACAATGATTGGCAGATTACTATACTAAAATTAAAATGTAACTTAACAAAGTAACGGGTGTGCCCACAAACAGTATGCAGCCAGGATATAAGGCCACCAGTATTTGTTGGGGGTCAGAGACTACAGCCGCTTGTGACCAGCTGAAACCCTCATATACTTGAGATCCCTCTAGAGCACAACTGCCTACTTAATAGTTCAAACTCCAATTATACCTCTATATGCATTAATACACACTGTGGAAACAAAGCAGCAGAGACTAATACCTGAAGTCATTAATTTCTCTGCTGTTGTTAACCAATCACTGGCTAAGAAAATAAATGGTGCTATTTGATTGGTCAAGAGTGAGTGAAGTAGCGCCAAGCTTCATCCTTCTAAAACATTTTCTTTTAAATATTACAGATATGTGGTACAAAAGACTTAGTAAATAGGTGGACAAGACTTTGTAAATAGGTGGACAACCCTTGAATAAATTGGAGTCATGTCCCACAGAAATAGGTTAATCTGCAAATACGGACCCCTCCGTGGGCTGCCACCTTATCGTGGTGGAGGGGTTTGTGTGTCCCAATGATCCTAGGAGCTATGCTGTCTGGGGC